>JACXGI010007948.1:0-35333 GCA_016801175.1 Esox masquinongy
CCCAACAATGCAGAAGAGCTGAAGGCCACTATCAGAGCAACCTGGGCTCTCATAACACCTGAGCAGTGCCACAGACTGATCGACTCCATGCCACGCCGCATTGCTGCAGTAATTCAGGCAAAAGGAGCCCCAACTAAGTATTGAGTGCTGTACATGCTCATACTTTTCATATTCATACTTTTCAGTTGGCCAACATTTCAAAAAATCCTTTTTTTGTATTGGTCTTAAGTAATATTCTAATTTTCGGGGATACTGAATTTGGGATTTTCATTAGTTGTCAGTTATAATCATCAAAATTAAAAGGAATAAACACTTGAAATATATCAGTCTGTGTGTAATGAATGTATACATTATACAGGTTTCACTTTTTGAATGGAATTACTGAAATAAATCAACTTTTTGATGATATTCTAATTATATGACCAACACCTGTATATATATACACAGTATCTCACAAAAGTGAGTACATCCCTCACATTTTTGTAAATATTTGATTGTATCTTTTCATGTGACAACACTGAAGAAATGACACTTTTCTACAATGTAAAGTAGTGAGTGTACAGCTTGCATAACTGTGTAAATTTGCTGTCCCCTCAAAATAACTCAACACACAGCCATTAATGTCTAAACCGCTAGCAACAAAAGTGAGTACACCCCTAAGTGAAAATGTCCAAATTGGGCCCAATTAGCCATTTTCCCTCCCCGGTGTCATGTGACTCGTTAGTGTTACAAGGTCTCAGGTGTGAATGGGGAGTAGCTGTGTTAAATATGGTGTTATCGCTCTCACACTCCCTCATACTGGTCACTGGGATTTCAACATGGCACCTCATGGCAAAGAATTATCTGAGGATCTGAAAAAAAGAATTGGTGCTCTACATTAAGATGGCCTAGGCTATAAGAAGATTGCCAAGACCCTGAAACTGAGCTGCAGCATGGTGGCCAAGATCATACAGCGGTTTAACAGGACAGGTTCCACTCAGAACAGGCCTCGCCATGGTCGACCAAAGAAGTTGAGTGCACGTGCTCAGCGTCATATCCAGAGGTTGTCTTTGGGAAATAGATGTATGAGCGCTGCCAGCATTGCGGCAGATGTTGAAAGGGTGGGGGGTCAGCCTGTCAGTGCTCAGACCATATGCCGCACACTGCATCAAATTGGTCTGCCTGGCTGTCGTCCCAGAAGGAAGCCTCTTCTAAAGATGATGCACAAGAAAGCCCGCAAACAGTTTGCTGAAGACAAGCAGACTAAGGTCATGGATTACTGGAACCATGTCCTGTGGTCTGATGAGACCAAGATAAACTTATTTGGCTCAGATGGTGTCAAGCATGTGTGGCAGCAACCAGGTGAAGAGTACAAAGACAAGTGTGTCTTGCCTACAGTCAAGCATGGTGGTGGGAGTGTCATGGTCTGGGGCTGCATGAGTGCTGCCGGCACTGGGGAGCTACAGTTCATTGAGGGAACCATGAATGCCAACATGTACTGTGACATACTGAAGCAGAGCATGATCCCCTCCCTTCAGAGACTGGGCCACAGGGCAGTATTCCAAAATGATAACGACCCCAAACACACCTCCAAGACGACCACAGCCTTGCTAAAGAAGCTGAGGGTAAATGTGATGGACTGGTCAAATATGTCTCCAGACCTAAACCCCATTGAGCATCTGTGGGGCATCCTCAAACGGAAGGTGGAGGAGCGCAAGGTCTCTAACATCCACCAGCTCTGTGATGTTGACATGGAGGAGTGGAAGAGGACTCCAGGGGCAACCTGTGAAGCTCTGGTGAACTCCATGCCCAAGAGGGTTAAGGCAGTGCTGGAAAATAATGGTGGCCACACAAAATATTTAGACTTTGTGCCCAATTTGGACATTTTCACTTAGGGGTGTACTCACTGTTGTTGCCAGCAGTTTAGACATTAATGGCTGTGTGTTGTGTTATTTTGAGGGGACAGCAAATTTACACTGTTATGCAAGCTGTACACTCACTACTTTACATTGTAGCAAAGTGTCATTTCCTCAGTGTTGTCACATGAAAAGTTATAATTAAATATCTGCAAAAATGTGGGGAGTGTACTCACTTTTGTGAGATACTGTATATGTGTGTGTGCAGACTTACAAATAAATTCTAAACCTTCATTTATTGGAATGTTTCACTAAGCGCTGCTAAAGTGGCTGTACAGTGGATTAAATTAATGTGTAGCATCACTAAATCTTAATCCATCGGCATGGAAACCATAGTAAACCATATAAGAGTCGATACCGCTCTATAAATAGATTTGGCTGCTGGAGTGTTTCTCAAAATTTTTGTGCCCCAGACCGACAAGCTATGACACTTACAGGAAGACCACTTCCATTTAAGCCAGTGTTGGACTCGGGAGAGTAAAACCCTTTTTATTGGATTGGCTGTGTGTCACTGGCTTACCGTACGTTACGCACTTCTCTGTTTTTCTACGCAGTGGCTACGAGTTTGACTATGACTATTACAGGGAGGATTTCTACAGCAGGTAATATTTTATTGTTGGTGTTTCACAGAAACAGTGTTTTCTGCTTTGTTACTTCACCCAACCACTTCCTAAAACCCCTGCACCCCACTTTCCTCCCCAGGTTATTTGAGTACCACGGCCGCATGGTTGCACCCCACGCTCGGGCACTAATACGCGCCAAGCGCTCTCGGGTTTTGGTCCCGTCCCTGCGACCGACCAAATCGTCCTTCCCTGTCAGGACCTCCTCCAACTCCTCTTCCTCCTCTTCCTCCGTACCTGTTCGGCTCACCTCTGGGACGTCGACTGCTGGCCCTAAGAGTATGTTTCCTGCGCTGAACCAGGGTTGCCCATTGGTGGTCCTGGGGTGCTTTGGTTCTGTCATTCTAATCAGGGACACAGTCAGACCTGGGACACCAGGGGATGGTAACTAACTATCAGGTGGAAACTTAAAACAGATGTGTTTTGGCCCTTGAGGACTGAGATTTGGCAACCCGGTTGAAATTATTTGGGTACCTGCTTTGTCAGCCTCTTTCACCCTCTGTCCTCCCATGTACTCCATCTCTGTCCTCTCTCCCTACTCATTCCTTAAAAAAATATCTCAAATCTCTTTTCATGTTTATATACGTTGCAGGCTAGGCGTCAATTCTGTTTCAATTCCAGATGTAAAACTAAATCCCAAATTGTGATTGTTCGTCATTAAGATGTGAATCGAGTGGAAATGTCCTTGACCCTGAGGAATTGTGTTCCCAGTAAAGATGGACCACTTGGTAACTATCAAGCGGGAGCTGTCACAGATCAAGACCAAGGTGGACTCTCTCCTGGGGCGGCTGGAGAGGATTGAGAGACAACAGCATGCCGGTAAGAAATAGAAGCCTGTGCCAGATTTTTAGTGCGGCGGTCTGCCCTCCGACCCACATGCCCCCAGGAGACAAAGGGGGCAGTCTACCCTCCCGACTCCTGACCCCACATGCCCCCTGGAGACGAAGGGAGAAGTCTACCCTCCCGACTCCTGACCCCACATGCCCCCAGGAGACAAAGGGGGCAGTCTACCCTCCTGACCCCACATGCCCCCAGGAGACAAAGGGAGAAGTCTACCCTCCTGACCCCACATGCCCCCTGGAGACAAAGGGAGAAGTCTACCCTCCTGACCCCACATGCCCCCTGGAGACGACGGGGGGTTTTAAGCCCCGGCTGGGCCGACTGTCTGAGCCCTTCTCCCCTGTCTCCCCTCTATACACCTGTCTCAATATAAATTCACGAAAATAGCGTGAGTGAGTGCATGTGTGTACGTGTACACGTGGGGCATATTTAAGCGTCTACGGTTCTCCTCTGTCTGTCTCTCTCATCCACCAACCAGCTCAGCGGAAACAGGCGGCACCGTATGCATGTCTCCACGCCGACACGGCGGACCGTTCCGGAGCCAACGGGGCCGGGAGAGGCGAGGCGGGAGGGATGACGGACGAAGACAGTGGGGAGGACTTCGACGGTCAAGGCGACGGCGACGTGGTGAGGCCAGACCATCACCATACATCTGACACCCGATCTGGGGTCCAACCCGATTGAATATCCTCACTGTGTTCCCTGTGTGCTGGAGCCCAGTTATCAGGAGTTCTAAGGCCACGGTTTGGTGTTATTGAACTCCGGGAGAAAGCCTATCTGTGTTTACTATTGTAAACTATTGTGTTGTCTATTCTTCTTTTCAGATGGAAAACCACCTGTCGGACATTGACAATTGAGAGGTCAGTTGTCACTCAGGTGGCATCATTTGTTCAGCAATAATGGGTTTATTATGAGTGCAAGTGTACAGGTGGGAGAGAGATGAGTGTGACATGTCTGAGAGATCATTCATGTGACGTCTGAGAGATCACTCGTGACATGTATGAGAGATCACTCGTGACATGTCTGAGTGATCACTCATGTGACATGTCTGAGTGATCACTCATGTGACATGTCTGAGTGATCACTCATGTGACATGTTTTTTTCAATGGCAATGGGTTTACCATAAGGGTTTATGATGAATTTGCTCCACAAGAAATGATCGAATGCTGTGCGTTACCAATTGTCTCAACCTGAAGGCGATGAGAAGCCTAAAAGACGATGGTTATCTTCATGTTTAATTCGCCGCGCTGTTTTGTTGAATCTGGTCTTCAATGTTTCTATGTCTGTTACAGGAACGTCGCTCTTTTTAATTTGTCTGTTGAAAGAGTGAAGCAGATGCATCTCTCTGTTCTGTCCTGCTCTATCTGCGGATTCACTTCAAAATATTTTCTTGATTTGTCTCCTTTAGTTAAGAGCAGAGATTAGTTTTTTTATGTAGTACTGGGAAAACTCTCCTATGGTTTTCTAAAGAATCTAGAAAAACGTAGGCATTTCGTAATAATGATTACAATGATGAATGATGAAGGGGCCACAATAATAACATGCTATTTGGCTTTTCCAATTGTGAAGGTAGCAACAATTAGGTTCACAACTCTTACACTGCCTCATGTGCCTTCTACACAGGTTGCTAAAATTACGCCTCATCGGAGTTTCAAGAACAAACGGGCTGCTGTAGCAGCAGCATTGACGGAGAAGATCAGGACCTGAACGACAAATCAGCGGAACGAAAAAAAAAAAACGAGTCAGTGAGGAACAACGAGGGGACAGACTCTCGCGGACTCCAGAGTGCTTTGTTTTCCCATTGAGTCGCGACACACTTACTGGCGTGTCACTTCGGGGTTGTGCCATCATTTCATGCTCTACACGTACCTGAAAGAGTTCAACCTAACATGTTTTATTCAGGTCATGCGGGGTGGAAGGGGGCCATTCTCATTGTTCTCAGAACTGTTTTGGTCTCTGAGGTGTCATTGTATAAAACATGAATGAACGCTTAACTTTGGCGCTAAAAGATGTGTTTATAAAAGGTTACATAAAATTTATTTATGTGTGTATTCAGAAAATTATTTAATAGGCTTCATGCCATGGATATTAAATTGTTCATCTCTGTAAAAATAGAATGATCATGTGTAAGGTAGACTGAATGCAAGTTTCCCTCTCTAGTCACCTCATCCAGGTAAGGAGTGTGGCCATATAGCACACTGTCCTTTTCTCAGCACATAATAGCTGCAAGCCAAGGTTAAATCCAGACTTGGTTTCCTCTGTCGAAATTGCTTCTCGGCAGCTCCCTTGAAAGGCATATCATTAGATTGTCTGGCTTGGCCAGATTGTCTGGGAAAGATGAATGTCAGATCGTCAGGAACCAATGGCCAGTCTGATTCCCTGCCTTTCTTAGCAGCACGTCATCTGGTTTTATGTAAACAAGGGCCGTCCACTGTGCTGGTGGGACGGCTAATTGGCTGTTATATATTATATGCAAATTATGGCCAGAAGCGAATAATAACTAATGTTATCAATCGTAGTGTTACTCTAATTTGGACATGGCTTGATATCTGATGGACTGAATTAATCATCTTGATTATTACTGTAATAGAGGTCAGGTTCCTAATAAGGATGTTTGCAGTTTATTGGCGTCAGAAGCTGAGGTTTGAGTGCCCAAGTTAAACCACAGAGAAAAATATGTATATATGTGTAAGATTACAAAGCAACCTCCACAAAATCCCAATGGTAATCTTTGCAAATAAAAACATGTTTATTTTAGGGTAGACTTTGGGCAAATCTCTGCCCTGTTTCTCAATAATAAAACAGGAATGGCATGTGCATTTGGTGGGTCATCAATCACACTGATAAATTACTCCCACTTGTCAGACACTGCTAGGACCTGGGTGGAGCAGAAGGGGCTTTAGGAAGGGGCTTTTCATATCTTGCTCTTCCATTATTTACTGACATACCTTTCAGACAAATTAGGCATTGTTTTTGTGTTTTTGCGCAAGGTCGACCTTTGAATACAGTTGGTGTATTCCAACTAGCTATGATCACTGTATTAAACATGGTAATCTTTCACCATCTATGTGTTTCTACGCCAACACTTGTTCATCCCAACCCAAGAGGTCGATTTAGCCCTTTCTAACAACAATGTGTGAAGCAATTGCGACTTAAGTTCATCATCCAGTTAGAAAATTACATTTCCTTGGGTAAATTATGGTTTGAAGGAGAGGAAATCCTGAACATGTGGAAGTAGTTTGATGTCTCTAGCTGGAATGTTTGTTATTGCCACTGTTAATGGGTTATATATGCTACCAAATGCTAATTTAAAGTTAATTTATACAGTTGGTTTAAGAAGCAGTAGCAGTACCATTTAACAAATGATTTAAAGAGTACTAAACAGGTCTACCACTGTGTTCTTTTGGTTGCCAAGGAATCAAAAGGGGATAATAATAAATCTTTAAAAACACACATATACTTTCAGTAATTATTTTTGTACTGTGCCTTTAAACTGTGTGTTCTACAAAATATTTGAAACAGACATTGAATTCATTGTGTTATTCAAATTCAGACAAATTAATTCACAACTCTCCCCGCTGGGCCCCAAAACAGGCAGATCTTAACTAGGTTGAAAATATTTCAGCTTCAGGTTGAAAGATGGTAAGCAATACATAGTGTTGTATAAGCTTTCTACAATAAGTAGTGTTGTATAAGTGATTTCTGTACGCTTTGTTGTTCATTAATTTTTTTATTTGTTTGTTTAATCAAAATATTTGAAAAAAAACTGTTGTGCTAAAAGTGCCTCAGAGCTGTGTTAACAACAAGAGGCAACATCACCCAAGTGTTGCCCAGGGTGGGGCGGCCTTGTCAACAGGGATAGCTTGAAATTTCCACACTCTAGCAACTCCCTCAGGCAAGTCAGGCGCCATCAAATGAACTTAGGTCTTGAGTCAAGTGAGCATGACCTCTCAGCCACTGAACTGTCTAGCTTCCTTATTACAGTGTATAGAAATGCCGAATGGCAGGAGTGCTTTGTCAGGTGAGCGTTTGATGCCCTCATAATGGTTACAGACCTCATTTATCAATCATGAGCACAAATATGTGTGAAAACTATGCGTGCCATTGTTTGCTTGAGAGTGACAGCACTTGATTCTTGCCAAGCGGTGGAAAAAGGGAGCTGCTTGTGGAACTCAGTTGGTTTTAATTAAATTGTGAGAATAGACTAATAATTCTGGCCACACGGGAACTCCCAAAAGGCTTCGGGGAGTTGAAGATCGCGTCGTGCACAAGTTCCACATTCCAAATTCCAAGTACATTTGACAAGCTGGCAAATTAGACAATTACTGTTGCTTGTAAATTTTTATTCTACTTATTTGTGTGTAAGGGCAGTATATCAGATTGGCACTCAGAAAAAGTCCATATTTTGTAACCCAGTATATTTTGACATTATAGATACCAAATGCATGGTTTGAAATGCAAATATAAACAAGAAACCAGGCAAGCCTAGTTCACCCGGCCCGCAATTAGTAGTAATAACATCTTAAGATTCGAATGACGTTGATACAGTTAAACTGACTAACGTTTCTTACTAAGTTTACCTCCACCACAAATAGCATCTATGTATGCCGTTTCCCACTGGCCGTTTAAACAGCGTATTAGCCAGTAATAAGCTTTACCGGTATCTACTAACTTACTGGAATAGTCATAAGAATTGAGCAATTGCTAGCAAGTCTGCCAAAGCTATTTCATTTCATGGCATAATAACGTATTTTTTTCTTTCATGGCAAAACAACATACTTTTTTCTTTCGTTCGTGAATGACATTTATACAATAACTATCAATAAAGGCGACGATAACTAACTTTTTCATCAAGTGAAAAGACGAGAGAAACGTGGAATCTACCAGAAATAATTAATAAATGTCGTTGCTCTCAATAGATTAGAATTTAGGTCTTCCACATGAGAGGCACTGTCTTTAACCACTATACCACGACATTACACGTTTCAGCAGACGCTAGACTCCATTGAGGATTGTGTTACACTGACTAACGTTTCTTATTAAGTTTACCTCCACCATAGCGTCTATGAACTGTATTGCTTTTGCCACTGGCCGTTTTAACAGCTTATTAGCCAGTAATAGGCTTACTAGTATCTACTAACTTCCTATGAATAGGAACTTTAGCCAGCGAAGTTTTCGTCTATGCAGAATAATTCATAATGCGTACTTTACTTCGCCTGCGAGGAGATACGGACTCGGGACTTACAGTTTACAGGTTCGCTTCTCCAACCACTACGCTATTTAACAAAGCGTATTCAGTCAGTCAGTCACTCACGTCTAGGTTCACCCCATCCACTTGGTGGTGGTAAAACACCACTACACGGGAATGCTTAGTTTAAAAACCTACCGAAGAAGAAGGAAGACGTTCGTAAACAGCTTTTTTTTAAATTTATTTTTTACTTTTACTTTAAATCTCCATAACTCCGTTACTGAAAGTGAAATCTTGAAATGCAAAAGCAGAGTTTCCTAATGGACACAGGTATGTTTGCAGAGGCCTCCTATTTGGACTCGACTTATGTAGTAAGATAATATTACGTTAAAAACGCGTGACACTACGGTAGAGTATTCGTAATGCTAACAGGCTCACTATCCGGGTTACAGAATAAATACTACCAGTACTGTACTGTTAAACACTGTTTGCGACAGATGTTACGAAAACATGAACGTATTTAGCCATCCAAACAAAGATGTAAATGCATTCCGTGAAATTTTCACACAGAAATAGTTTTTCTTTTCGTTCCATGCAGCTAGTAGATTTATGTATATTTTAAAATAAACATTAGCTACTGGCCAACACATTGTTCGACGGCAGCCAGAGTTTCAAGAAGTCTTGTCAGTGTCATCAAAGAGGACCTGGGTCTTTGTAGTCGATCTAATTGTTTTGTCGGACGGCAGGTCCTCCTCTCCCCTTGTCCTCTCTGCGTCTCTTGGTTTCTCCGCTTCGGCTGGTTTCTGCAGCCCTATGGCAAATTGTTCTGCGGAGGGATGTCATGGACTACGGGTTGGTGGAGGAGTTTGTCACCACCGTGTTGGAAGAAGCCCCGGATAAGATGAGTTACAGGAACAGAGTTCAACTCGTCATGGGGCTGCGGGCTCAGGTGAGACTGGGAGCTGATCGATGCGCGGGCAGTAGCCTGTTTCTCAGTTCTCATCTTCATTAGTGTTCAACCTATACCATTATTTTGCAATAAAAACAACAGTGTCATGCTGAAAAACTCCAAATAGGGCCGTCCCATTCTCAGCCCATTGGGCTCAGATGCTTCACCCCCCTTTACTCAAATTACGGTCCAGTCAAATTTACCATACACATTTCAACAACATTACTGGTTGTTTATTGAAATAGTATGAGTCTTAACCCCCATAAGACCTAGTGGCAAAACGTAAAAAGCAGTTATTTGCGTTTACTTCTATTAACGCACTTCAAGATAAGGTTCCAAATTAGTCTTATGAAGTGAATTAAAAAAATCCTGGCATGAATTAATCTGGTGAAATGTGAAAAGAACCAATATCACATTTACTAATGGTAGAAAAGTCTCTGGTGAACCATACATTCAAAAGATTAGAAATCACATTTTTCATGTGATTGAGATTACAACGTCTGATTTTTCTGCTTCCTCATTTAAAAAAATATATATTTAGAAAAAGTGGTTGCTTTTAAAAAATCTTTTCCCAGCTGGTTCTGGAGTTGTGCCGCTCCGATCACCTAGCTGACCATGAGACCATCCAGCCACACCTGAACAGGATACACACCTGCATCATCTCTTGCGGGGACCCAGAGGTGAGTGGCACTTTAAGGACAAAACAGCACTCTGCAGGTTTTTTTTAACCAGGCAGAACCTTCTGGTTACTGATCACTAGGCTGTCCGCTGCCCCCTGAAACCCCTGCTGCTTTCTTCGCAAAAATTAATTTGCCTGCTCTTGCCTGGAACTACAATCACAATGGCGTATTTTTTTAACACCAGTAATCAAACCTATCTTTCGTAGCTTTCACATCAGCGCAAAATAAAATGTGACATAGAAATCGTCACTAACTGGAGGAAGTTTTGCTCTTGTCAGCCTGCCTGCATTCCTCAAGCCATGGAACTACACATCATCCATGGTTACGAAACATACAGGTGGTTGGAGCATGCTAGGTACGTAATTAGTTCACCTGGTCATTTTGCTGATCTGGATTCTGCCAGAAGACTTCTGCTGTTATTGGTCAAAACCTATTCTGTACCCACTCGTTTTTTTTTTGACCTGCTGGTCATCTGAACATTTGCATATCTTGATTAACTGTGTGGCCTTAAATTGTCACCACACACTTATGATCGCCACCCAGCACAGCCAGAATAGGACAGGCCACCCCTCAGAGCCTGGCTCCTCTCTGGGTTTCTTCCTGGGTTCTGACCTTTTAAGGAAGTTCTTGCTAGCCACTGTGTTTCAGCATCTCATTGCTTCCTTTTTTGGGTTTTCGTGCAAGAAACCTGTGTTAAAGTACACACCCAAGCATCAGGGCTCCTCACAAAACTCCCCAGTCCAAGTGTATACCATTGTAAATAGAAGACCCGAGCATTGTCTATAATGTCTATATCAGCAGATGTGATGTACACTGACTGGTTTCATTGATTGATTTTTCTACACGTATTTGCTACAGATTTCTGATCCTGAGGTTGAGGCGTCAGAATCAACCTTCCTGAAGCTGGTTCAGACTCTGCTGGAAGACCCAGTTGAGAAAGAACACTTCTTTCAGGTTAGCTTCATAGCCGAAACTATAAACTGGCGATTGGTGTTTTCATTTTCACAAGGTGATGTAAATCAATATCCGGATTGAAAATGATTGAATGCTCTGTACGAGTGTCTAACAGAACGTTTTTGCGGAGAAGTTTGGCCACAAGTATGACTCGGCGCTCCAGGCTCTATTGTGGGAGTTTCTCTCCGGGCTGGACAAGACTCTTCCGTCTCCCAGCCTACAGCAGGTGACCTGCTAATGTCTTACTATGTCTCACTGCCACCATCGGTACATTGTTCAAGGTTGTTTTTAACCACAGCTGTTAGTTAGGTGCTATGGAGAAAAATTTGACCGTATTTTATTCATTACTTCTCCCCATTAAAAAAACAAAACCAAAAAAAAAAGTGTCACCTGCAAGATCACTGGTAGAGTGTCAGTGGTTAAGCCAGGCGGTCTAGACCCGGCCTCTGCTTAGTTCATGTTTAACAATTGTTTTTGTTCCCTTTCCGTCAGACGGCGTCGTGGTTCCTGCCGGACCCTGCCGTCCTGGAGGAGTGTGTGCAGTGTGTGTGTCACCCCCAGCCCCTGAAGAACATTCTCCAGCTCCACCGCCACGACAACACACCTGTCCACGTAGGCACGAGTGGTAGGGGGAGTAGGCTTAACGTAACAGACATCATCAGAGACCGTCCCGTTTCCACGCCGTGCCGTACCTTATTTCTTTACTGACTTGTCTCGTTTTCAGCTCAGCCTCCGGGAGACGATCGGATCTTCTCGCCGACGTCGCTCTCTCCCTCTGAGGCCATTGGTGCCGTTGCTGACCCAGAGATACAGTCAGAGCCCATGCAGGGATGTATGAGCCCCGTCTCGTCTGACAATGAGGCAGAAATGGCCCCTGTGTTGGACTGCACAGAGAGAAAACCGTTTTCTGTAAATGAAGAAGCAAAGCCCGCTTTTTCGAATGTATTGTGTATACATGAAAAAGGAGCAGAGAACGTGAAACACAAAGAGCTAGCAAAAGGGAGAAAAATGAATCACACAAACGTTGGAAAAAATAATAAAGCTTTTCACAACCTTCAAATTGACAGAGGCCTGAAAATCCATGCAAAAGCTCATAACAGCAAACAGGAAACTCTATTACCTGTGTCAGAGGTCTCTCTGCGGAGGAAGAGTGGAAGAGTGGGGTCACGAGGAAAGAGAGGAGAACAGGTTGTGTCACAACGAAGTCAGAGGAAAGTCAAAAACAAAGCCTATGATGGTCACCATCAGAATCCTTTAGCTCCTGACCCGACCCCTGCCACGGGGCAGTCCAAAAAGAGCAAACGTGTCAAAGTGTGCTCTTTATGCGGCAAGTCTTTTAGTGAAGCAAAGGATTTGACAGCACATATGAGGTCTCACACTGAGCAGAGCCCTTACAGGTGCACCCACTGCGGAAAGGACTTTGAACTCCAAAAGGACTTCCAGAAACATCAGCAGAACGTGTGTGAGAAGTCAACTCAACACAAGGACAACGTGTCCATGCAGTCTTTTGAGGAGGATGACACGTCTGGGACTTCGGCGGGGCACGATCAGAGTGAGGTAGCCCAACCCCCTGGCACTGTACCTCAGAGCAAAAGAGGTCCCTACGTTCGTCATGCCACGAAAGCCTTCCAGCCTTCCAAAGCCAGACAAGTCTGCCACGTATGTGACAAGACCCTATGTAATTTATTCATGTTGAGAAGGCACATAAAATCTGTGCACGGTCTGCTACCGTACATGTGCCACAACTGTGAGGAAAGTTTTGGGAACAACCCTGATTTAAAAATGCACGTGAAAGAGTGCCTGAAGCTGAAGAAATGCCAAACTTGCTCTCTGTGCGGCGTGAACTTTATGCCCACTCAGCCAACTGAACATCATCTGGGGAACCAACAGACGTTGATCGCTGTAAAAGAACATGTTCGTGGGGCACCCCAACCATCCAGTTCGGCATCGCAGAACACAACAGCCCTTAATGCCCTTTCCGTCATGACACCCTCCTCCAGCAATTACAGGACATGTCTTCTGTGTAATGAAACTTTTGATACTGTAGCAAACTTGAGAAAACACCTCAAATTTCATCATGACGTACACCCTTACCCATGCATCCACTGCGGGGAAAGTTTCCCAAAAGTATCCGATCTGCAGACGCACGAGTGTTCGGGTCAAAACATTCCAGACTCCAGAAAGTGTCCGGGGTGCAGAAAAAGAACTTCTCAATCTGCACCGCGGAAGTTAAAGACCGGTGAGGGTGAGAACCTTACAAGAGAGCAACCCAATAGGCCTCTAGTTGGTTGTGGAAATGATGAGTTAAACAGCCCAGACATTTGCTCAAGTGCTTTGTCGCCACACCACACTGATAAATGTGAGGTTAACGTTCCGATAGGACAGCAAGACCAGAGTAAGGAAGCTGATCCAAACCATCATCCAGAAGAAGCGGATCCACTGGATGGAAGCAGCTCTCCGGTTCGGAGGGAGGCTGGGACACCCCAGACCAGTAGCGAGTCAACCCAGAACCAGTCGACTTCCGATGTTCCGCCAACTGGCGTGCTTCTACATTCCAGAACATGTCTGGTGTGCGACAAGACCTTCTGCGACAGAGCAAGTTTGCTCCTGCATGTGCAACGCCATAGCCCGGGTCAGGGACGGCACACGTGCAGCATTTGTTCCCGGAGCTTTAGTCAGGCTTTGTTTTTGATAAGACATCAGGCCCGGAAAACCGGCTGCGGGCCGATGCGTCGCAATCGCGTGGCGCACGAGAACGTTCCCACAGACGCCGTGCCGGTCTTCTCGTGCCCCCATTGTCAGGAGTGGTTCAGGAGCAAGAGCAAACTGGAGACACACATGGTGTGCCACACGGGGGAGGGGTTTGACTGTAGGTTTTGCGGCAAGACGTTCACCGAGCAGTATAAACTGTACACCCACGTTCGTTCACACGTCTACAGGCCCCACCTGTGCGATTCGTGTGGTAAGGACTTCAGGACCAAGTACGCCTTGACGGTGCACATGCGCGTTCACACGGGGGAGAGGCCGTTCTCCTGTCCAAACTGTGGCAAAAGTTGCTCCTCAAAGGGTAACCTGAAAGCCCATCAACGTGTCCATTCCGGGGAGCGGCCGTTCGCGTGCACTTTCTGTAAAGTACGCTGTCGCATTAGGTCCCAACTAAAAATACACATGCTAACTCATACAGGGGAGAGACCTCATAAGTGTCTGGCTTGTGGGAAGACGTTTCAACTGAAGTTTCTGCTAAGGAAACATCTGCTAGCGTCATGTTCCTAAATCGTTTATCCTAGGGTGTGTGCTCTTTTTCCTCCATTTTGATTGGTTAAAAGTACTAAGTATGAGATGTATGCATTCACTGAGGTAAGCTTCTCTGGATAAGTGTCTCCCAAATTATTCTTCATGTGAAAGATGGGCAAATGACAGGAATGTTGTCCTTGATTCAAAACACTTCATTTGCCAGTTTTTGTCACTGAAAATACATTTTCAGATTAGATTATGGAAAATGTTTCCCTACACTACTACGTGTTTTTCTCAAAAACACCCATTTTGCAAACACTTGGCTCTGGACCAATTTTTTTATTTTCCAGGACCAGTCAGATCTGCAATTTCCACTTTGCACGCTTCATCGTAGCATTCCCGTTGTGACTACAATGCAGAGCCAAGGAGCCAATCACAACACTCATAGGTGATATGAAACACCATCACTCCACTATTACTGCAGATATAGAAATGTTTCTGAAGTACAATGTCAAAAATAAATCTCACAACAGTGATGGTTGAAAAAGTGTGTGTTTGTATATATACATGTGGTAGTGTTTCACAATAGCGAATTGCATTGTTTGGACAAAATTGCAGTATAATATTTGCGCTCCTTTCCTGTGTCTCCTCCAAAACCCAAGTGTTTTTTCTTCAGACTTGTTCTGTTTTTTATATACTTCCACGACTGATCAAAACAATGTGTCCCTCCGCAATGACGCAATAGGCGTTGTGTCGTGATAATATAATATGAGGTTCCTGGTAATTGCCAGCCTGTATTAGCAACTTTGACCACATTGCTGGACTTGTATCTAGATTAAGTATATTACATACACACTAATATATAAAGCTGTGTAGCCGTCGGCTTTGCTGCAGTGATTTGTCCGATGCAGACTGTTATTTTCCTTTGTGAAAAATCCTACGTTAATGTCAAACGCATGACATAGATATAAAAATAAACAATGCCTTGAATTCACCAGTGGTGGCAGTTCTCCCTGTGTGTTTGTCCTCAGACTAAAATTTGCTCCATTATACCCAGCAATGTGTAGCAGTACAGTTTTTATCCATGTGAGACCCAATAATGTTTTTTGAAGATCTGGGTGTTATATTGGGGTTTAATTTGACTTATAACAAGAAACATTAGGTATTTGTGCACTATTCATGATGTAATTCCTTTTCAGTTCATTGCAGAATTTCTGAATAGAGCAGGATTAAAACTGTGTACACCCTCAAGTTACAATAGCAAAAAAATGTTATGATACCTTCAGATGCATTTCAATAAAACACAGTTTAAACATTTTGAAACATATGCCTAGTTAACCTAAGTTCAGTAGGCTACTGAGTAACCTCTTCAGACCTCATTGGTGAAAAAAGTGGTTGATCGCTGAACTAGACTGCAAATGCAGTTTCCATAATCTGAACCGAAGTTCCCTTTTTTTATTAAATTTCAACATGCGTTAAACAGTAAATCAATTTTGGCCTAAAAAAATAAACAAAAAACAAACCGTAAGTAATTTGAGAAACTCCACCACATGTATTTAATCCTCAAGTCTTTGAAGGAAATGTTACCCTATAACCCACATCATGATAGGATAATTAATATCCTCAAGGAATTCACTTTTGTACATAATCTCAAATTTGATCTGATTTAGTGTTATGTCAGAACAATTTGCCACAAGACAATTTATTCCTGCCGCTCTATCGGTTGATACATTTCCTCAAACACCCTAGAAGTAATTTGTGTTACTTAAAACTGAATTGTACCACGATTGGATAGTATATAAACAATCCAACCAGTCAGAGTATTAAGCTAACATCCTCCTATAAGCCAGCTCTAGCCCAGCCTGTCACTTTCTGGGATCAATCAGACCAGAATGTGTTTACATTCTAGAAATTGTCAGGGATGGAGGAAAACCCACACTGAATGTGGTTAAGAAATGTCAGTGCCAGAAGCAATGAGGAAGTTGGTTAGCCAGGCAACCAGTCAATTACATTGTAATCATTCACCTGTACCATTTACACACCTGTATCCTCTCCACAATTCCAATAAACATTAATTTGATTATGACTGATCAAAGCAGCTTGGAGCACATCAGCCCCTTGTTTTTTAAATCAATGTCATTACCATTATGGCTAACATTAACTACTGATTATTTAAGTCAGTACAGTTATACCTAAGTTTTACTAATGATTGTGTAAATCAATGTCAGTACCATTCTGCCTGTCACATTAACTAGGAGAAGGGGTGCTTATGTATCTAAGTAAGGCACTTGGATGCATTTGGCAGAAACTCTGGTTTAAAAATTCTGGGTGTAGTGCCTGAGTCATATTTCCTATTCACCATCTAGTTATGCCGATGTAATTTGTAAAAATCTCTGCATATAAGGTGATGTCTATCCTTTCCATAGCGGGTAGCTGAGATGAACGAGCTTCAGGTCACTGTGAAGTCTCCTGATGCGATCCACATCCTCACTGGAGAGAGAGAACCCAAAGACCTGAGGAGACACCAATTATGAGCGACGTTATAGAGAACTGTCCACACCGGATATCAACACTGAAGAGACCACAATGCTATTTTGAAATGCGATCCAGCAGTTGGTTCTCAGTGAACTCACATGCTGACACTCAATAAAATACCAAAAGCAAACTAAGACAAACAAGCAACACCAGTCCAGGTACTGTATAGATACTTGGAAATCCGATTTTATTTCTCAGGCAAAATGAGAAGATGTAATACCACTCACGCAGACATGAGAAATAGTAACCAAAGATCAGGAACTGAACATAAATCAAGTGATCACTCAAGAGAGTGGACAACAGCAAATTAAAACAGAAAGGACAGAACGGAGGCAGAATTTGGTGTTGAAGGGTTATTCAGTAACTCGGGGGGTTAATGTGAAAATTCAGGTTAGCATACAGTATGTCCTCAAATTGCAATGGAATAGCCCAGACCTTCCACTTCTATGCCATCTATTCAATGGAATAGCCCAGACCTTCCACTTCTATGCCATCTATTCACCCATAGAGTTATTAACGTTTCCGTCTTAAGGTCTGATTTTATTTACTCATTTCTTTTCTTGCTGCATTATCCTTAGGGAACCGGATGCTTAACCAATTAGTTGACCGGTCAATACCTTGTGTATCCTGGTCCTATGACAGAAATTGCTCAATCACAGGCCAGGCGTTCTATATAGTGTGCTATATAGAACGAGAGAGAGAGGCTCTGATGGTGAACAAATGCTGCACCTGCGTCACTCCACATGTGTGGGGTCCCAGCTCATGTGTCTCCCATCATGCAATCTGCCCAGCGACGCCACGTCGGCCCCTTCCAGCTCGAACCCAAACACCTGGGAGTGGGAGGGGCCAGGAGCAGCAGTGGGAGGGGTGAAAGTTGAGGGGACAGACATGGTGAAGTGAGAGATGACTTTACCTGGGCCAAAAACTTGTTAGATATTTATTTGATCTTCAAGTAGCAGCACCCATATGTAACTTTTTAGCCAAGACAAGCACATGTTGGCATTAGTTATCCCAAAATAACAGGGTTAAGTAGCATGCACTCCAACATCTGAATTATGTGACATTGATCTCAATGTTGCACAACTGGTATTAAGTGTATTTTAAGGTTAGTCTCTCCACATATTTCATCATGCTCAGACAGCACTAAAACACTGACACTGCTCTGATTTCTTGATATAGCAAACTAAACTCACTTGACAGTTTTCCAGAATCCTTTCCTTTTTGGTGGACTTGGGAATGGTAACCACTCTGTTCTGAAGAGGAAAATGGGAAGAAGCAGTTTGAGTTGAAACATGCCACTTCATAATAGTGTATCATTATAAAACAATACTTTTAGAAAGAATGCAGAATGTTTTCAACCTTTTATAGGGGTCTCCAACCTTTTCGGGCATGTTTTTTTTGTTTTTTTTGTGCTTTCAATTGGGCACAATGTTCTCCTTCCTCTACAGTTAATTTTTAAACATTTTCTCTATGATAACTATGAGTCTCTGTAGAGCAAAAACAAAGTCCATTTCAATTAATTACATCTGAATAAAAAAAATCTTTCTAGAAAAAAATATATGATACAATAAGTAGGTCACTATGGATTCAACAAGTATTCGCATAGACCAGCATATTCGCATAGACCAGCATATTCGCATAGAGCAGTATATTCACATAGGCCAGAATATTCACATAGGCCAGAATATTCACATAGACCGGTGTTCTTCTGTTCCCCATGGTATCCCCGCTGAGCTCTTCACCGCCTCTATGACCGCCCATTATGCCGTCACTGACTTGAGTTTAGACTGCTCTGTTTATTTCTATGGCAATAACCACAATCACAATAACCACAACAAGGGTGTGCAAACCGTGGGGCTCTGGCGGTACCTGTATGCTCCAGCGGACGCAGATCTGAGAGGGCGTGCGGCCGTACTTCTGAGCCATCTGGAGGATGACGGGGTGGCTGAGGGCTTGGCCCTTGGCGAGGGGGCAGTAGCCCTCGAACACGATGCCCTCCCGGCGACAGTACGCCAGCAGCTCCCCTGGCTGCTGGAACGGGTGGTACTCCACCTGGGGAGGAGGAAGTGACATCACGCCGCTTGTTCCTGGTTCCGGATGTACTAGAGGGTCGAGGAGTATACATGTGGGCTGCACTCTGTCTAACTCCTAGACCTCCGGGTTGAACGCTACAATGTTGGTACCTCCATGTTGGAGGTGGCCGCAGGCCCACCCAAGCCCCCCCCCCCGGGGGCTACACCCGAGGGCAACCGCTCACCTGGTTGACGTGAGGCACAACGTCACAGTCCTCCTTGAGCTCCTGCAGGTGGGACACGAGGAAGTTGCTCACGCCAACGGCCCGACACACACCTACGCCACGTTTACCGAGAGACAAGGAGGCCAGGCGATAGGTGAGAGAAAGCTGCCGTGTCCTCAAAGCTTCTAACACTGTGCATGTCTGTTACTCTGCGTCTTACCTTCATCGTACAGCTCTTCCAAGGCCCTCCAGGTCTCCGCCCGGACCTCCCTATTGGACCTTCCAGGTACCATGGCGTCTGGCCAGTGCATCAGGTACAAGTCTGAGAGGGAGAGAGAAAGGAGGAGGGAAAGCTTGTTGTCCGGCCTACAACCACGATTGAGCTTGAAGGAAGACGACTTGCCATGAGGGGCCGCTGAGCACACAAGGCAAGGAATCCCTGTCCCACCATCGCTTTATTGGAAAAGGGGTGAAAAATATGTTTTTGCTGAAAAAAGCAGAGGGCCAAACTCACACTGCAGAAGTGCATGTGCACTGGAGACAGCAGCTTGGGTGATGGACCACCCCAGGACTCATTTTCAAGTGTTGCGGATTTCCTCTTGAAAATAAAAACTGGTTTTCAATTTACCTATAAATCTGAATGCTCAGAACTTAAGGTCAAAGACTATTTTTTTGGTCTGAATATTTTTACAAAATATATATTTTTATAGATATGGTAAACGTATTCAGACCGCAGCCCGTGGCCTTACCGAGGTATTCCACCCCCAGGCGAGAACATGAGTCGCGGCAGGCCTGTTTGGCGGCGTTAAAACCGTATTCTCCCGGCCACAATTTGGTGGTGAGCCACAGGTCCTGACGCAGTATTCCGCTCTCCCTCACAGCTTTACCAAGTTGCTCCTCACAGCCGTATCGCTTCGCCGTGTCGATGTGCCGCACGCCACACTCGCGGAGCGCGTACAACACGGCGTCATGAGAATAACCGCCATGATGTGATGTTCCTTGGGAAGGAAAAGAAAACACGCGAAGACAGAATTTAGAAGTACCACCATCAAACTTCTTTAATATGGGGTACCATCTCATTTGAGGTGGCTGTCTCTGCTGTTGCTATGCACTCATAGCAACAGCAGAAAGCAATGCGGATGATGTCTACTGGATTTCTGCTTTCACCAGACCAGCTCCTGCACATTGGTGCAGAAGAACAGAGAAACTATTCAGTAGGAACCAAATGACTAAACGAATGCCAGCAATTGCAAACAGAACGAAACAACCCGAGACTTTTTTTTACCCTTTATTCACCAGGTAAATTAACTGACACAATGTCGCTCATGTCTAGAACATATTTCTCATCCTGCCACTTCGGGTATTCAATCTAGCAACCTTTTGGTTAGGCTACTTGTCAGAATCACTAACCTTTAGGGTACTTGCCTGTCTGGGCTACTGGTATACTCTATCTCCCATCTCTTCAGTCAGTCATATATTACGCCATTTAGGGTAGTTTACTAAGTGTTGCAAAGGTCCTCGGAGTAACCAGAGCATAGTGGACTTAAATCGCTCCTTTGATTGTATTAGCGTGAGACTGTGTTGCCCTGCAATTGTTATGCCCTTGGCCAGGTCGTCAATTGTAAAATGACAGTTGGTTCTCTATCGGCTTACCTGGTTAAAAAAAGTTGAAATCTGTTTTGAAAAATGGCAAGTGATCTCGAGATGTCATATACGAGGGCTTTTGTGAGCTTAACTTAACTTAAATTTCTGAATCTTTTCCACGAATCTGACAAGATGTGCAAAAATGCTGGGCGTATGCAAAATCAAATTTAGGTTGCAAAGTGGTTAGTTCATTCAAATAATCTGACGTTTCCCGTGAAAAAGCAGCACATGATGTGAAAATAAAACCAGTATTGAACATTCGTATGTCAGAGATACAATCTTACCCAATCCAATAATTGGAATTTTCAGTCCGTTGGAAAGAGAAACTTTGGGACAAGTTGATTCAATAGAATACATTGCTTGTTCTGCTACGATTGCGAGTATTTTTCCAACCCCAACACGTCGTAAAACGAACGATATAGCCCTCATTGGTGTCGAAAGACATGCGGTAAAGCAGTACAATCACTGTCGTAAGTTACTGTAGTTTTATGAGTTGCGCGAGCTTGTCTACATTTACTTTCCTTCAAGTTTACGTTGCGCCTGCGCAGATGTACAGAGCCCTGTGTGGATTGGGAGAAGTAGGAGTAAACAAGTTAAGAATTTGTTTTGGAATGCACTTTTTATAAGGATAAAATGAGGTATAGGTATTTTTCTAAATGTTATGTTGCAATTTAAGTAGGCTAGTCTCGACTACTGTGGGCTACTTAAAACATCCCGAACGGAATTGAAATACAGTTTGATAACGTTAACTTTTGGAAAATGTTTTAAATTATGCATAATTCGCGCCCGCATGTTATCTTCGATAATCAGGCTATCCTAGTGGGTGTTGTAGTCATTGTGATGTCCGAGAGAACAACTGCATGAGAGAATGACATATTCACTCATATTCACTACAAATCTCGGTAGGGCAGCCTTTCCCAAACTGGAGGTTGCGTACCAACGAAATGCTGTTTATTTTTTCTTGCTTGTGCGTCAGATTACAATACAAAATATTATGAGTCTTGCTGGTAGGTAAAACTGAGTGACACGTTTGTCTTCTATTTCCTCTTTTGTAACGGAGTGGAGAGGACCAGGTAGTTAGTCAGTATAGATCTATGTATCATAATAGAGTTTTAGGGTGCTTCCAAGTACAGTAGCGCAGTGGTCAAAGTCAGTGCCTCACTATAGCTGCGCCATTGCATTCATGAGTTCAAATCCTGGTCGTGGTATTCTGACAATGTTCAGGGGTCTTGTAGAGGACTTCAGATTTGCTCAGCACGATCTGAGATAGATGTCTTAGGATGTCGGATAGGGCTGTGAGAAAATGTCTATCCAAATTGGGTCACAGGCCAAAACAAGTTCAGGAACCCCCGCCACAGGAGCAAGGGGTCCATTTGGGCTTGTGAATGTCGTTTTTTTTCCCCTTTCTCTGAGCACAGACTCCTCCGTGGCTGCAAAGGCCTCCGGCGGTCCCATCTCGTGGTTCCCATACTGGTGCTTCTCCTGGTCGGCGCTGCCCTGACGGCCCTGCTGCCATCCGTCGACGACCGGGCCAATGGCGGCATCGTGGGCGCCCTTCGCAGCAGAGCTGATCCCGACGCCAGGCTCAAGACGGAAAAGAAAGACGCCGCCGGCTTTACCGTGGTCATGCAGACGTACAACCGAACCGACGTCCTGCTGAGGGTGCTCAACCACTACCAGGCAGTGCCGCGCCTGCGGCGGATCGTCATCGTGTGGAACAACGTCGGGGAGCCGCCGCCGCGGGAGATCTGGGACGCCCTGGGGCCCCATCCTGTCCCGGTGGTGTTCAAGGAGCAGCAGGTCAACCGCATGCGCAACCGTCTGCAGTCGTTCGCGGAGATCGACACCGACGGTGAGATGCGTGTGCGCCCGTGCGTGTCAGGGAGAGGGACAGATGAGCGGCTCTAATGGTGGAACCCGAATTATGTCCCTCTCTCCTCGTCTCCTTTCCTCATCTGCATAATAACATCTGGGACAGTTGGGTATAATGGCACGACGACAGCTGATGATCCGGGTGTCCCCTCCTTTTCTCCTCAGCTGTGCTGATGCTGGACGACGACACACTGGTCAGTGTTCCGGACATCAGCTTTGCCTACTCGGTGTGGAAGGTACTGTGCCCCGACTTATGCAGTGTGTACTAAATGTGTTGTCCGATTGTTGAGCATAGCAATGTCAAGAAGAGCTGACCCTATCTTGGAATTCCGTTGAGACCCAGCCGAGCCTAAAAGCACATTACACACACACACACACACACAGATCCATCCGAGAGATGCATGCCCATTCTACACAATCTGTTATACTGAACATTGATTTGAATGATCCTCAATGTTCCTTACACTACCTGTTGTCCTCCAACAGCAATTTCCAGAGCAGATAGTTGGATTCGTTCCCCGTAAACACGTTGCTACGGCATCAGGGATATACAGTTACGGCAGCTTTGAACTCCAAGATCCGGAGATGGGAGGGGGTGACAGGTAACTCGAACCCGGGCGTAACTGCACATTGAAGGCCGACCTGTAAACACCACTGCTTTGAACAGGTTCATTGCAACCTTGGAACCTGTTGTTGCTTTTTTGAACCAATCAGAATGTGGCCCACGCCTCCCTCAGGTACTCCTTGGTCCTGA
This sequence comes from Esox masquinongy, assembly GCA_016801175.1. Classification (NCBI taxonomy): domain Eukaryota; kingdom Metazoa; phylum Chordata; class Actinopteri; order Esociformes; family Esocidae; genus Esox; species Esox masquinongy. The sequence continues at coordinate 23,403 of JACXGI010007948.1, forward strand.
TTGGTGCGGCCTTCTTCCACCGCCGCTACCTGCAGCTCTTCCAGGAGCAGCCTTCGGAGGTGCACACCCTGGTGGACGACACGCAGAACTGCGACGACATCGCTATGAACTTTGTCGTGGCGGCGGCGCTGGGCGAAAGGTCGGAGGGCGCAGGAAGCAGACCCTCCGGCGTGTTCGTGAGGCCCGTGGACCTGCGTAACCTGGAGAGGGAGGCCAGTAGCGGCTACCTCGGCATGTGGCATCGGCCCGAACACCTGCTCCAGCGCTCCTACTGCCTGAACCGGCTGGCCCAGATCTACGGCACCATGCCGCTCCGGTACTCCAACATGATGCTGTGCCAGTTTGGCTTCCCAAGCTACGCCAACCACAAGAGCCATGGCTGACCGGCACAGAGGGTGTGGGCTGGCATTTGCGGATGGCCAACACAGGTTCATGTAGAGGTATTGGGATGCCCCAGCATGGCGAGGGGATGGGGGTAAAATCCTCTGATATATATTTTCTAGGAAACAAAGCGTGAACAACACAGCGAATCTCAAATCAGTCCCTCGCCTCTGCTTACTTGCTCGGAGGGACATCCGTTGTCATGTGTTGTTGTCAAAACTCAAAGGGATCTCAGCGACTTCAGGACACTTTGACTTGAACGATGCAGTTTATGTTTCACTTTTAAATAATAAAGCGTGGGTGAAATTCACATTTATAATTCTTCCTGTCCATTTTACAAGGCATTGACCTCAGGGACAGTTAAACGTTTTATTGAGGCATTCAGTTGTGTGTCAAGACTTGAAATTAGTCAATTAACAAATGTCATAGAGTTAGGCACGCCTGTCCGTTCTTTTGGGTGAGATTGCGTGGTGCTTTATGGGTCCGCGGGACGTGTCACCCTCAGCTTTGTTGCCAGTGGCGGAGGCGTAAATTAATGCCATGTGGAGGGCCAATAGTAGAGGCCAAGGGGTTCATTTAGGATTTTGCCAGAAAGGACTCCGTCATGGCTAGATCCCTCTGTATACCTTCATCGTGACTAGATCTCTCTGTATACCTTCATCATGGCTAGATCCCTCTGTATACTTTCATCGTGACAAGATCCCTCTGTATTCCTTCATCATGGCTAGATCCCTCTGTATAACTTCATCATGGCTAGATCCCTCTGTATACCTTCATCATGGCTAGATCCCTCTGTATACCTTCATCGTGACTAGATCCCTCTGTATACCTTCATTATGGCTAGATCCCTCTGTATACCTTCATCGTGACTAGATCCCTCTGTATACCTTCATCGTGACTAGATCCCTCTGTATACCTTCATCGTGACTAGATCCCTCTGTATACCTTCATCGTGACTAGATCCCTCTGTACAACTTCATCATGACTAGATCCCTCTGACATAACACTGAAGGCGTGAACACAACCTGTCTGTAATGCATTTCATGACGTGGAAGTGCTCACTCTGCCGAATCTTGATTTAGTGGGCAGGCATAATAATGTAGGTTAAGCGTTAGAATTGGTTTGCTCGATAGATGCAGACAGAAGTGAAATATGTTTTTAGGAGCTGGCCCATCATCCGTACGTCGTATAAAAAAGTGTGGGGTGGAAGTGGGGATGAGATAAATCCTGTTGCTGTCGCACGACTGGGGCCCAGGAGCAGTATAGAGAATACAGACCGAGATGATGAGCTGACCATCACAGACAAGATATCGTCGGATTAAACAACGGTAAAAAACGAGGACATTTTCTGTTGCTTAACATTATTTTCATGTTAGATGGTACAGTACTGTATGTAGAAATGTCTGCTAGTGCGGTTGCTTCCACGCCCAGGAGATGTCACCATTGCAGTGTGCACTTTTTCACAGCACTGTAACGGTTTTCCAAACTGCTCCATTGGGCCCTCCAGACATTTTTGATCTTTTTGTTTTAACCCTAAAATGACACACCTGATTCAGTTAACAAAAGGTTTGATGGTTCTTAAAGTAATTTAAATCAGGTTTGCTAATTTAGGGTTAAACCAGAAATATGAAATGACCTGGGGTGGGTCCAAGTTGAGATTTGTGAAACCCTGCTGTAAATAAATATTTCCTAATCCTTGTTATGGTGTATTTATTATGCCCAACAAAACATTTGATTGCATTTGTCGAAATGAGAAACATTGCTCTTACTGTTTTGAGGTCTATCTGGTCTTTCGCCTTAATTAGGCTTCAATTGGAAACATTTGCTAATCCGGACTGAAATGGTGTCCAATGGAACCAAAGACCAGGCACACAAATATTTAAATTGTCATTCGTTCATACTGACAAAAAGTGCACTTGAACAATGCAAGAAGTAACCAAAATAACAAATTTAAAGGATGGACATTTGAATTATTTTCTATAAACAACTAAGGAAATGGAATATGAAACATCGACGCTTATTATCCTCTTTAGGTCATTAGAGTGATTTAGGTCATTAGATTGCTAAGTGTTTCACGGATCCACAGAGCCTGTAATTGTGATGCACTGGAACATTCCGTCGTGCCAAAATCTATTGAGTGGCTTTACCTGAGGTGTCCTATAAATCCACCTTAGAGTTTCAACTGAAATGTAAGGTTGTGATGCCTAAAATGCTCTATGTAGCTACAACCAACAGCCTGTGCCGAGTGTTGTGGTTTTTCAGTGGAACAAACATTTCTCACTTTTGTTTTGTCGTAACGATTTTTGGCTTTGTTTACATAATTATGCTGTTGTAGGAGCTGCTAGCAATTGTGAATGTTTTTCAGTTGCCCACCGTGGCACAATTAAAGGCTGTTACATAAATGTTATTTTCTTCATGTTTTTTTATGTTATTAAATATGTCCGCATGTGGACTATTGTGTTAGAGTAGTTGGTTGTTTAGGGCCAGCAGTCTCACTGTGTAACTTTCCACCTCAACAGGCCAAGATATTATTAATAGCCATGGCCTAATGGAGTCACGCCAGAATAATAAAAAAACACCACTTTCATTTTCTTTTGACCCTAAAACATACTGGACATTCCCTTGGCCAAAATCAGTCTATTGAGTTTAGACTTTAAAGATTGTAATCATATTCTTGACTTTTGGTGAGTCATATACAGGGAAAAGGGAACAAAGAGATGGTTGGGATAACCAATTCTGAAACTTCCAGTGGACAATGACCCTGTTCATTATTTTTCAGAAATGGAAAAAAATTATTAGCTAGTTCCTTGTTTTGACTGGCTTAGCGCCTATTGAACAGGTCCTGGCTACTTTCACTACTGTCCAACTAGTGCAGTGCATACTGCCTTTTTTGCAGGGTTTCTTATGGTTGTTCCAGAGGGCTGACAACAATACAAAATTTCTGGTAACCGTTAGTAGGTAAGCATAGCAGCTCTCTGTTAACCATATTGCCGTGTTTCTGTAGGCAGGGCAGTAGCTTTGACCTCTGTGTCAAATTGGATTATACTTAGGCTGGAGTTTTGCCAGTGGAGGAAGCTGGCGCCGTGAACTGGCCGGTTTTATCATAACACCAGTAACTGCACTGAGCCTACTGTGGTGCCAGTTCTCGTTCTTTAAGCCTGGACAAGCACACATGAGTCAACTGAGAACCAGGCCTTAAATTAGACGAATGATGTGTTTGACCGGGGATTCGTCAAAAACGCGTGGTGTCGGGGGTACTCGAGGACCTAGGCGAGGCCTCGGCACGTATGTTTCTTTCATCACTGTTTTCCTAGCAGTACTATGCTGTGTTTGGATGCCCTTTGACCTGGTCTCTGAGGAGACGGCTTTAGCGTGGCCGTGTTGTGCTCCAGTGTCTCTCTGTGTCTGTCAACATCTCGGAACAAAATGTTCCATGTTAGGTTTGCTGATGCACATTCCTGTCCCTGCTCTAATCATCAGAGGCCTGTGGTGACCCGACGACGGAGATGAGGTCAAGCCTGCTGTCAACCCCTAGATCTGCGAGAGAAGTGTTGCTGACCAAGTGAGAAGCAAGTTTTCCCTGCTATGATTTAAGTCATTACCCATAGTATGTGTCCTACTTTAAGTAGGTTTATTGAATTACATTTTTTTTAAAGGAAACGTTTTAAATGAAGTTTGTGCCACTGCTCCATTCAAGCCGAAATGTGCAACATCGGGATATGGCTTGGAACACTGCTCTATGGCTGTCTGACAGGAGGATGTTGGCTTTTATAAATCACTAAGAGGACCACATTAGGTCCAGATACATCCTGTTGATTTTTTTGGTGTTGAAAGCTAAATTTGGCTTGGTGAAAGACGCTCAATTGTTTTGCCACTGTAAACAAGTAAGGGAGAGTTGTTGATTGTTAGTTTTTAAAGGTTTGTTTTTAAGGCAGGCCTGACTCTGACAGTGCAGTGTACTCTTAGGTTGTTACAGAGGGACAAGGAACGTTAATTCAATATGCATGTGTGATATATCTTACTATTTCTTGGGGCTTGGCATTTCGTGTCCACGGAGACGGATAAGATGCTGGAAAGACCATCCTGGGACGTTGCTTTATAACACCAGCTACCCCAAGGTCAACTGTTAGATGGTGGGAATCAGCAGAGAGAAACTAACACTGGTGAGAGGCTTGATTGTAACATGTTGAGACATGTACTATGACTGCTGAATAAACACAGAAGAAGCCTCTAACCCTGATTCATTCTTTCACCTGCGTAAATCCATATGAACAACTATTAGCCTAACGATTAAAAATACGTAGATTAACAGACTGGCGCTGCAAACTGGTTGGTTGATGTGGAATGTGTTTTCAAATCCAAGTGTTGTCAGCTACATCCGTATCTAATACAAACGGAGACGGGGACTGCTGGTTGCGCCCAAATCCAATTCCCAAGAGAGCAGGCAACCCTCCGTTCCCACCTCCTCCCGGCGTCCTACTCCTGGGGCACTTAGTCTGACGATACATCCGGTGAGTCAATCACCATCTCACACCGCCAAGAACTGAAGTGGATGATCAGTTATATACAAATACAGTACATGCAGTGAGTCAGTATCCAACTGTGTGAAAAGCCTGGGCCACGAGTTGATAAGACTCTTAACTACACTATCAGCCTTACAGCTTTTATACCGACATCGCTTCCTCACGGAATCTACTACAAATCCTATGAGGGATAGTGGCGTCAAAGCCTGCATCCAATAGTTATTTCAATATTGATTGAACAAGTATGCATACAACTGCCATAAATTGAACAGTGCACATTTTGTTATTTGATACACATGGGAGAAATTGTGTGACTATTTCAAAAAATGGGCATGTGACAAGGTGGGAAGGGCTTATGGCAGGGAGCCACCCCTGGGCGGTCCCACTCGGACCCGACAGGGCGACATTCCGGTCCCACACAAGCCTCAAAACAAATGAAGAGCTGAGTCGCGCTTTCCATTTCAAAGGCAATGCCTTGCTTTATTTTACAGAGCACAACGGAACATATTAAAAAGGTATTGTACCAGAACATGTACCAGAACCTTTATTTACAAATTCTACTTCAAAAGCAGCTACACAATTTCTCAGGGCAATTGACAGAGGACAACACAACAGAAGGGTGAGGGCAGAGCTTCTGGCAAGGGAGAGATACTCATACTGGTAACTTAGGGAAGCCGCATCACGGTGACTGTGGGGTCACACTGATAACCCAGGGACCCCGCACCATGGTGACTGTGGGGACACACTGATAACCCAGGGACCCGGCACCACGGGGACTGTGGGGACACACACTGATAACCCAGGGACCCCGCACCACGGTGACTGTGGGGACACACTGATAACCCAGGGACCCCGCACCACGGTGACTGTGGGGACACACTGATAACCCAGGCACCCCGCACCACGGTGACTGTGGGGGGACACTGATAACCCAGGGACCCCGCACCACGGTGACTGTGGACACACTGATAACCCAGGGACCCCGCACCACGGTGACTGTGGGGACACACTGATAACCCAGGGACCCCGCACCACGGTGACTGTGGGGACACACTGATAACCCAGGGACCCCACACCGCGGTGTGCGGGGTACTACCCATCACAGGTGTCTGACGTACGTAATCCTCCAGAGTGGTACGTCATGCATGATCTGTTTGGTCAGAGGTGTTACATGTATCTGTGGCAGAGATACTGTATGTGTATACTGTTTCCAAAGTGTGAAGACAAGTGCATCCAGTTTTTCTGGCTGTTCAAATAGCATAAATATAATAACTCTTATTGGCTATTTGTCAAAGCATTAAAGTTAATTTGAAGTTAACGTAATGGCGTCCATTGCAAAATCCAGTCACGGAAAAGTGGGGTTTAGGCCTACTCCTCCCACTGTTACAGTAAATGAGATGATGAATTCTCTGTCGGACAACTTAAAGAAAACATTTCGATTGGACAAATGATGGCAGGACATAATAAAGAAATGACGTAACTCCGGAAAAATATGGCATTTTTGATATTCAAACAGCCTGGGGAAAACAGATTGTCAAACATTTCTTCCAAAACACGTTGGTCTTTGTTCTGGCTGTACTGAGAAAAAAGAGGTGATAAGTATGAGTGACAGTTACACAGGAAAGTCATTATGGACAGAGAGAGCGTGAGAGCTCTGGCTGAACAGAAACAGAGAAAAGAGCAAGGAAGTGAGAAGATAAGGAAACAGCAACTGGAGGTGGTGAGAGAAGAACTGTCTGTGCTACAGACTCCAATATCAACATGTCCCAAGGTCAGAACCATGTATCCTCACACAGTACTGCAAAAGACTGCTGAGAGTGCATCAATGTGGGACCCAACATGGGAGGAGCCAACAGGCTGCCCATTAGATGATGGTGATGACGATGGTGATGATGAGCATGTATATTATCATCTTAGTCTTCAGTGCAAGATTCTGGTGAAAGAATATTACACCTTCGGAGTGACTGTTCACATTCTAGCACGAATACACAAAGACAGGAATGGCTCACCGACACATGGCTCACCTTCTGGTCAGAGTCATTCAGACGTCCAATGATTCTTCTGTTTCTGCAGCGACGAGAATGACCTGTGGTTACTGTGGACACATGGGGCACTTGCATAAATGAAGCAAGAAAAGGCGGAAGGATTAGAGACTTAAAAACAAACAAATCAGGACAAAACAACGGGGACACTGGTTCTGATGATGTCACTGTGGTTCAACAAGTCAAGAGACTCGGTAGCTGTTGGGCACTGCAGAGGTGAACTGGAAGATGGTTGTATGTTGGCTTTTATGACTTATAAGGAGGAACACACTAGGTCTGGATATGTCCTGTTGATTTAGGTGTAAAGCTAAATTCGGCTTAGTGCAAGTCGCATGATTGTTTTGCTACTGTAAACAAGTAAGAAGGGAGAGTTGTTGAATGTCATTTTTTGAAGATTTGTTTGAAGACCCCTCTTGCGTCCCATCCTTGCTGGTGTATACACCGATCAGCCATAACATTATAACCACCTGTCTAATATTGTGTAGGTCCCTCTTTTGCCGCCAAAACAGCCCTGACCCGTCGAGGCATGGACTCTACTAGACCTCTGAAGGTGTGCTGTGGTATCTGGCACCAAGACGTTAGCAGCAGATCCTTTAAGTCCTGTAAGTTGCGAGGTGGAGCCTGCATGGATCGGACATGTTTGTCCAGCACATCCCACAGATGTTCGATTGGATTGAGATCTGGAGAATTTGGAGGCCAAGTCAACATCTTGAACTCATTGTTGTGTTTCTAAACCATTCCTGAACCATTTTTACTTTGTGGCAAGGCGCATTATCCTGCTGAAAAAGGCCAATGCCATCAAGGAATACCGTTGCCATGAAAGGGTGCACATGGTCTGCAACAATGCTCAGATAGGTGGTAAGTGTTAAAATAACATCCACATGAATGGCAGGACCCAAGGTTTCCGAGCAGAACATTGCCCAAAGCATCACACTGTCTCCGCCGGCTTGTCTTCTTCCCACAGTGCATCCTGGTGCCATGTGTTCTCCAGGAAAGCAACACACACACACCCGCCCATCCATGTGAGGTAAAAGAAAATGTGATTCATCAGATCAGGTCATCTTCTTCCATTGCTTCGTTGTCCAGTTCTGATGCTCACGTGCCCATTGTAGGCGCTTTCGGCAGTGGATAGGGGTCAGCATGGGTACCCTGACTGGTCTGCGGCTACGCAGCCCCATATGCAACAAACTGCGATGCACTGTGTGTTCTGACATTTTTCATTCAGTACCAGCATTAAATTTTTCAGCAATTTGAGCCACAGTACCTCATTTGTTGGATTGGACCACACGAGCCAGTCTTCACTCCCCACGTGCATCATTGAGCCTTGGCCGCCCATGACCCTTTCGCGGGTTCCCTGCTTTTCCTTCCTTGGACCATTTTTTATTGGTTACTGACCACTTCAGACTGGGAACACCCCACAAGGGCTGCAGGTTTGGAGACACACAATTTGGTCCTTGTCAAAGTCGCTCAGATCCTTACGCTTTCCCTTTTTCCTGCTTCTAACACATCGACTTTGAGGACAGAATGTTCACTTGCTGCCTAATATATCCCACCACTGACAGGTGCCATGATAACGAGATTATCAGTGTTATTCACTTCACCTGTCAGTGGTCATAATGTTATAGCTGATCGGTGTATATAAAATCTACCAGTAAACAATGTTGACATTGAGATCCTGTTGGCCACCAGAGCTGACAACTGCAGTGTTATAATGCCGAAGTAATGCACCCACAATACACCAGTAAGACGAAGACCACTACCGGAGTTGGGGGGAAGACAAACATGATGCCAACCAAACTGTTAACGATTTCTTTTGGACCATTGACAATTGAATCCAACATGTGGATGGGGCCATTTGAAGGACCTAACCTCAGCCTATATCTCATCTTGAAGCTTGACTCCACGTTGGTCTTCTCACATTAAAGTGACATGGAACATCAAGAGAACAAAGATGTGCCCCCTCAATCCCGGCCACACTCGTGCTTCCACAGGATGCCACATTGCTTGATCATGACTGTTGTGAATTGGTCATGGATCAGTTTTCTGAGGAGTTTAAGAAATCTCATCCCTTGGATGACCCAGATTTTATCTTGTATACAGATTGCTCAAGCATTGTGGAGGAGGGATTGAGGAAGGCACAATGGGCGGTCACTACAGCAGACAGAACAATGGGCTTCAGACAGATCTGGAAGAACAGAGGCTTCATGACTGCACTAGGAAGTCCTGACCACTCTGAGGACTTATAGATAAGATAAGGGACAGATAGATAAGATTAAAAAGGTAGCCTCTGCCATTCACTTCTCTTCATTCACAGATTGGGATGATTCTTTTTATATCTTTCCTACTGTTCTGCAAGGAACAGCAAGTTATTATTTTTGCCCTTTACATTTCCCATCATGTGGTGTGTTCATCTGTTTTGATATATTTATCGTTCCTGCACCAGCAGGCTCAGGAACAGTTTCTTCCCAGCTTCTGTAACCCTGCTGAACTCTGTACCCAACACTAACCATACCCACCTGCCCACCGCTTAGTACCATTTAGTACTGCCTCTCAGAGAGTATAGCCTTGTTGCTATACTCTCCTTGTACTACTGGACTCTGACACTGGTTTACAAAGTCTGGTAAGGACATTTTACATGTATATACAGCTCCGGAAAAAATTGAGAGACCACTGCACCTTTTTCTTTCCTTTCCAAAAAAGTTGAAAAGGAAAGTTTTGAGTGAGGAACAGAAGCGTACAATTTGCAGTGGTCTTTTAATTTGAACCCTTCAATTCCTCACTCAAAAGCTTCCTTTTCGACAATTTTGGAAAGGAAAGAACAAGGTGCGGTGGTCTCTTATTTTTTTCCGGAGCTGTGTCTACCTCGGGAACCTCATTGCTGCTATCCCTGCATTTCAGTTGCACATGCTACCTTCAATTTGCCTTCAATGCACATCCATACATCCCACTTTGTAACATACGTTATACTTAATGTTTGTAAATTTTCTGCCCTCCTCTATTTGTACTTCTGGTTAGATGCTAACTGCATTTCATTATACTGTACTGCATTTCAACTTTACTGTTCAATGACAATAAAGTTGAATCTTATCTAATATATGCTATCAATCAAACAATCTATCAAATGTATTTATAAAGCCCTTTTTTACATCAGCAGTTGTCACAAAGTGCTTTTACAAAACACCCGGCCTTAAACCACAAGTAGCAAACAACAGTCGTGTTGAAATTCAGTGGCTAGGAAAAACTCCCTAAGAAGGCCAAAATTTAGGAAGAAACCTAGAGAGGAACCAGGCTCAGAGGAGTGTCCAGAGTACAAATTGTAATAATTAATAAATGCATGTGGGCTGAGTCCAGAGTCTATTTAAACCTAGTCCAGGTCGGAAGCATGACCAGATGGACAAGGACAGGGACAAAACACAGAGTGGCACTTGAAATCGTCAGGTATCGTCTTGATCTGCAACACAACCAGGAGGACTTTGGACAGGGACAGCAACGAGTCTTTCAAGCCTGGTACTCCGCAGGTGTGGGCCAAGACCTCATGTCCTCCTGAGTTTAAAACAGGGCAGGAGACAGGGAAAGTTTAGAAAATGCATTCCTTAGATCTACAAGGATTTATAGTGGAGAAGGAAAACTGACCCTACTCCCCCAGCACAATAATATAGCAGCGTAAGACCTTAGGGCTGAGACATTGGCTATGCCAATATGTATTCACATTTCCTACTTCTTCTCATTATCATAAACCTTAGTTGTATTTTAATTCCCAATGTCCACAGGGGGGAGCTGTAGGGACTGGGTGTACTTTTAGTTGTTACATAGAGGGACAAGGAATGTTAGTTCAATATGTATGTATGTATGTATGATATAACTGTTACTATTTCTTGGGGCTTGGCATTCCATGTTTAGGCGTACCTGTATCTGTTACATCGTTTCTACGGAAACGGATAAGGTGCTAGATAGACCATCCTGGGATGTTGCTTTATAATGTCAGCTACCCCAAAGTCAACTGTTAGATGGTGGGAGTCAGCAGAGAGAAACTAACACCAGTGAGAGCTGTGATTGTACCATCTTGAGACATGTACTATGACTGCTGAATAAACATCGAAGAAGCCTCAATCTTTCACCTGTGTAAATCTATATGAACAACTACAGTGGCGCAAAAAAGTATTTAGTCAGCCACCAATTGTGCAAGTTCTCCCACTTAAAAAGATGAGAGGCCTGTAATTTTCATCATAGGTACACTTCAACTATGAGAGACAAAATGAGGGAAAAAAATCCAGAAAATCACATTGTAGGATTTTTAATTAATTTATTGGTAAATTATGGTGGAAAATAAGTATTTGGTCAATAACAAAAGTTCATCTCAATACTTCGTTATATACCCTTTGTTGGCAATGACAGAGGTCAAACGTTTTCTGTAAGTTTTCACACACTGTTGCTGGTATTTTGGCCCATTCCTCCATGCAGATCTCCTCTAGAGCAGTGATGTTTTGGGGCTGTCGCTGGGCAACACGGACTTTCAACTTCCTCCAAAGATTTTCTATGGGGTTGGGATCTGGCGACTGGCTAGGCCACTCCAGGACCTTGAAATGCTTCTTACGAAGCCACTCCTTCATTGCCCGGGCGGTGTGTTTGGGATCATTGTCATGCTGAAAGACCCAGCCACGTTTCATCTTCAATGCCCTTGCTGATGGAAGGAGGTTTTTACTCAAAATCTCACGGTACATGGCCCCATTCATTCTTTCCTTTACACGGATCAGTTGTCCTGGTCCCTTTGCAGAAAAACAGCCCCAAAGCATGATGTTTCCACCCCCATGCTTCACAGTAGGTATGGTGTTCTTTGGATGCAACTCAGAATTCTTTCTCCTCCAAACACGACGAGTTGAGTTTTTACCAAAAAGTTCTATTTTGGTTTCATCTGACCATATGACATTCTCCCAATCATTTTCTGGATCATCCAAATGCTCTCTAGCAAACCTCAGACGGGCCTG
>JACXGI010007949.1:0-35248 GCA_016801175.1 Esox masquinongy
GGGGGCGGAGCTCCACGACATATAACGTTAGTTACCGGGAATGTAACTCTGGTTATATGAGTGGAGCGGAGCCCCCTAGACCTGTTGCCCTGCCGTCCCACGAGTTATGCTGAATAATCTCGGGAGGGCGTTCTCTGGGCTCACGGGTCATATATAGGGGCAGGCGTGCCCTGATTGGCTGACGCATCTTGCATAATGAATTTTCAGTACGGCCGCAGACGCAGCCAGGGTAAACCACTAGGAGCTAAAGCCCCTCTAGGGGGCTCCGCTCCACTCATATAACCGGAGTTACATTCCCGGTAACTAACGTTTCGGTACCAACTTTAGATTGCCTACTGAGTGTAAACTGTTGAAATCTTGGCACCAAAATGTTACATTCTTATTGCATGTTACGCAGACTGGGTGCAGGAGTTATTTTGTTTACATTATTATATCCAAACAAGGATTTTGCCATTGTTCAGCTGACATTGTTTCTTGAACTTTACAATATAACATATTGTAAATATGAACTTTACAATATATATTCCGTCACCACCTACAAACATCTTGTGAATCTGAATCCTCAACCAACCTTTTTATAAAGGCTTTTATTCAATGACTCCTTTGTTATTTAATTTTTCTTTTGTTGCCATGGTTAACAGCCACACACTTGTAAACAATAAAAATATCATTTTTGAACAACTTTTGTTGCACTTTTAAATTTATTTTAAAACCATATAATGTACTAAATATTTTTCAGTGTGTTAAAATGGATACAATTATTTGATTTAAATTATATACAAGTATACAACATTTTAAAATAACTGGGTTATTTCACTCAGTGAACTATTTCTATACTACTTTTTGTCCAAAAGTACAACACTAAGTATATTACTTTTTAACTTTAGGTTGCCTGCTGAGTGTAAACTGTTGAAATTAGAATGAGGACAAAAGACAAGTGTTAAGAACTAATTTGCATGTGCAAAGTTTGAGGAGTTTCCAGAAATGTCAAGTGCTGACTTCTTACGACTGGTTAAAATCGTTTTATATCACGACTTCTCTGTACTGGCCTTTTACCTGTCACCATTACAAAGATCTTTACTTGTATGGACACACTCCGAAACAAGCCTTTTCATGCAGTGTGGAGACAAGAAAGTTTGTAAGTAATACTTCTGATAGCTATCTTATAATACACAAAGTACACATTGCCTCTGGATATTCTGGGCAAAGGTTGGGGATTAACGTGTTCACCATCGCTGAGGTGACTGTCCGAGGTGAAGATCAAAGACGAAATAGGTAACTTGCTTTCTAGCTAGCGAATACTTACTTTCGTTTACGCGTGGATTGATACAATTGTGAACAAAACTGAGCGGTAAACACAGGAAGTACCCGTTTATTTGAAATGAGAATTATATCGTGAAAATTAAAACTTTATTTTGAGGAATACAACATTATGTTCTTTGAGGTAAACAACACCACTTGTCGTAGTTTGCAGTGTTTTAGAGTAGTTTTCCGCTTGCAATGCAGCTTTGCGATAAAGGTTTTTTGTGGTTTCCGTTCATGAATTTGCACAATGCCAATTATGCTAATTACTGACTGAGACAGAGCTGAATAATGGATTGTTTTAAAAAATGCCTATATGCCTGAATAACCAACTGGTAGTAAGGGAACTGTCACCAAAATATGATTTTTGAACGAACTATCCCTTTAAGTGATAAGGCATGTTATAGTATTCGTTCTATCGTGTCAATTCATTTTTACAGCCTGGAGCTGTAGGAACCTCTTTGGGATTTATTTTTTGCTGGTTTGTTTAAAGTCATTTTGAGCTAGCAACCATCGATTTGTTAATTTGACAGATCGATTGTTATCACTATTTGTGATCAGTGAGAAGTACCCATGCAAATTATGTCACTGTCCAGACAATTTCAAAATGGCTCTGCCCTAACAGTCAGCCGAAATATTTACTAAACCTCGCATGGACAGCTTCACAGACAACCAAGTCCACCAAAAATGTGCCAGTTGCCACCACCATTCCTGTGGATAAACTTGGCCTATCAGCATTGTCTCCTTTGAAAGACAGATCATCCAATCTCCCACCAGCTAAGTGATCACGGATGGTGTGCATGGTTTTGAGGACTCTGTAACATTGTTACCCGATCCTGATGATCCCTCATACCATCCCCGTGTAGGTGCTTTGGATGACTACGATTTAACAGTAACTAGATTTTACTCATTTTTCTGGGTGTGAAATCATTTTAAATAACCACTTCATTTGTAAGAGGAAATAATAATCACAAGCTTCAGTGGTTATGAAAAGTAAAGACTCACCTTATTGTCTGTATATTTAAATACTCATTGTACTGCATTCCGATGAACATGATATGTACTAAAATATTACCAACTTTTACTATAACATCAACTTTTCATTCCATTCTATACATCCATTATGTAGTTTGTCATCTCAAAGTCACTCATGTGAAGAACCAGTTTATTACCATTTGTTTACGTGAGTTGGCAACAGACAAACAACAAATTATTACTTTAACCACAACAAACTTATTTCAAATTTAATACAGTCACTGAAGTAGACTACTCAGTCCTCTCAGTTGCTTTTGTAAAACCTGTTAATTTCTGTTCAGTTACATTAGGATCATGGATGCGAAACAAAAACTGATAATGATTGTGACTGTCACCAGAGCAGCGTCATTCAGTGGCATGGTCTTACTGGTGGCACTTGCCCACATTTTCTGGTAACCAATTGAAAGTTATGTTACAGTGTAGTGTACTGGTGATAAAATATCCTTTTCAATGAAATACAAAAGTCTCAAACTTGCAGAATCTCCTGGCAGCAGATGCTCTCAATCTTGGTTGCCATTTTTCCACAATTTCCACAGGTACTAGACCTTCAGTACATAAAGAAAAAGAACATCAGGCGAAAGACAACATGTCTGTATCTCTATCTGCAGTCTCAAGCAAGGATGCAAAAATTTATGTCAGTATCTTCTGCAATATCACTGCTATCCACCAAATGCACATGTCATAGTCCGTAGCCTAATTTTCTATGAATTGCATAGTTAGCCACAATCATATTTGGCCATATAAATAGCAGTATCATTAGCCTACTCTACCTTCTTGAGTTATACCATCAGGGGTAATGACAAAAAGTAACTAGCTAGCTAACATCCTTATTATCAATCATTCTATCACAGCACCAAACAATTTACAAATAAGTATAATGTCCACCTTCCCACACACCTCATGCCCAAATGCATTGAATCAATGAACTGTAGTATTTCTTAGCTGATTGCTTCCGGCTGGGACCACTATGGCTACATTAAAGTATGATGTACAGCGGCTCAGATAAAATGGGACTGATATGTGAATGGTATGGAATTAATGGCTTTTCTTGACACACTTTTCACACAATGTGCTGACATCCTGCTGATAAACAGCTCTCACAGTACACATATGGTTACCAAAGCAACCGTAACATTCAACACAGGCTTCATGTTTGGGTACGACCCATCTGTTAAAATACACATATTCATCTTTTACATTTAGAAATTGATCTGTGGAGTTTCTGTTGTTGTTCGATAACAGAAATTGTGAAGAGATTACAGGCTCTTTGCTGACACAGGTTGGATTAGACCACCATTCAGCTGCCGCTTCAGTGCATAGCTAAACTTCTTATTCAAATTCCGTTCTCTGCTCGTGAACTGGTTGAATCATTTATTTATTGCTTTCTTCTGTTATTATCATTGTAAGACTATATTTCTGCAGCTTAAGAAAGTTTGGAATTTTCAGCATTGGAAAACCCGAGTGCTGTTGAATGAGAATGCCTTATCACAACACTTTGAGTTTGACTTTGACCACCACCTACAACTTTAATCGGGGAACGCATGCTGTTTTGTAACAGATGTTATAAGACAATAGTAATGTCATCCAACTATGCCCGTGCTGAATTTGGAATACAATACAGAAGAACCCCTTGGTTTGTTAGCTGATGAAAATCGTCTTAAACAGCTGTCGGGTGGCTATGGGTGAGCGACAGTCACTCCCTGTCTCACACTGCCCGACCTTAGTGACGGCTTAATGGTGTCAATAAGAGAGAAAGGGTCCTGACTCCTATATCTGAACGAAATCTTAGACCCATCACACTCTCTGTTTGCAGTAATTGCAGGAGTAGTTTTGGCAGTATGGTGAAAAAAAAGGAGAAAGCATCAAGAAGCTCAGCTTCACTCCACTTGACCGAGTGGGTCAACGGAAATAAATGACTTTCCCCAGACCAGGCACGGATCTGCCTCATCTTCTGTGTCACTGCCAAATCCTTTGGTCAAGGAGGAGGGGGAGTATGGGGAGGGAGACACACACACACACACAGATAAAACAGACTGCTGTTAAAACACCTTTTTACTCTGTCTCTCAACCCAGCTGTCTTATCTCTCAGCAGCCATCCATCTGTGCTTCTCCACCCACCACACATATATGCAGTGATTACCATAGCTGTGAAAACACAAGGTGAGGTGCTAGTCCTATCAATTATAGGGTTTGTTTTTCAGGTGCAACATTTGTATTTTTACACAGTTTTAAAGTTCTCTGCACATCTGGCAATGTAAATGTTTGGCGAAATGCGTGGGTTTTGAACAGATTTGCTTGGGTGTGTAGTGTTCACACCACACTTTAAAGAGCCACTTCACTTTCCACCTGAGAAATAAAAAGCAGGCGGAGGTGCTGGCACAAGAAGACATGGCAAGTGGCAAAGCAGATGGCCTTCCGCTTACTATCATTTCCTCTTCCATAATGCTTTATGAGTGCAACACACACACACGCGCGCGCACACACACACACACACACACAAACACACAGCTACATCCCAGAGGAGGAAGTAGCTACAGGCCAGTCATTTGTATGGACTGAACAAGGCCCAAACACTACAGAGGGCCTAATTATTTACCAAAATTCCCAGATCTGATGCCCCATAGATTTTTGAGAGCGGCACAGGACAGTAGATTGGTGCGATTATGCCGTCTTGCTGCTGCCACCTGCCCAGTTATCCTTCTTACGGCCTGTGCCAGGGAACCGGACGACATATACAGTTTGAGCGTTTCTTGATGTTCCCCTTCTCTCTGGCTCCCACAATCCCTGTTCTTTTCATGAGCTGCCTGAGCGCCAGATGGAACACCTACTTTCTGCTCCACCCAGCCCGTATTTCCTTTTAAACAGGTAGAGCGTGACCTGGTTTCATTGCTTCGGCCAACTCCGAATGTATTCAGAGACTAACAAATTTGGCTTTATAATTGCTGTATGGATTAAAAGTATAGGCTGAAATGTTTTTGTTTCGTTTTTTAGATTTGTCTAGGAGTGTTCTCTGAGTTTTAGTTTTTATTTTCTGTATGGTATTCATCTGTTGGTCGTACTGAACTGGCTCCTTCCATGTCCTAACTGCCACCACAGTCTCCAGATGGTGGTCATCTGCTATTGCCACTCATTCATCTGCTGTCCCACTTCTCATGAATCCATTGAAGACCAGACGTGTGTCTGTGAATATGCATATGCTTTTTATGCATTCATGCATAGGTTACTAAAGCATCTCATGAAAGCCTTTGATGTAAAAATTATCTAAAATGAAAGCCGTCCTTAAGAAAAGTGTTTGTAGGATTTTTTTATTTTATTTTCTGTGCTATTTGAAACAAAATAGAAGAGAACTGTAAATGTCACTGAATAATATCTGAGCACCACATGAGATCATCTGTTATTCAAATACAATCCTTTAGGGTTTGGAACTTTTACTTTCCCGTAGTGATCGGCTTCGTGATTAGAAATCTCTCAAAGAGGAAGGAAGGAAAGGCAAGGATTTCAACTCCTCAGTTCCATGATGTGCTTGGCAGAGTTCTCAGTCACAAGAGTCAATGTGGGCTGCAAGAATAGTTAAGTGTTCTGCTTTATCTGCTTTATTTGCTTAGAGGCGACAGTAGAAGAACAACAAGGAGAGGTAGGTACAAAACATGTCATAGCTCTGTATGTTGCGTAGGAATTGAGTCCGAACACTGACACACTAAAGCTCCATCTGTTCATCCTACTGTATACTATTACATATAGCTGAGCTCAGAGGTACTGGAGCGTGTGCTCCCCTGGTAGTCCCTTTAGTCCTCTGTATATGGCATAGAAGAATGGACTGAGTTATAACAGGGAGATCACATGGACATTTCTTCTTATGCCACTTAAATGCGAGCAGTGCAGCCCCACTGTGTGTAGGTGTCTCTTGCTTTGAGGTGAAAAGTGAACACGGCTTATTCATTTCGGTAGGAAACATCTGTTGTTAAAACTGGTTACAGCAGAATACAGCGCAGTTCGACGCAATACATGTCAGATTTCTCTAGAGGATGTGACAACAGACAGTGAGAAACTTGAATCATAATTCAGAATGCTGAAGTGTGAAGACAATTGCAAGTTAATGTCAATCATCCACCACACAACTCTGCAATCACTGTACAAGTAAATACTGGGTTTGTTTATTTTTTCTATGATGTTCACCAGAAGATGTATTGTTCCCTGAAGCCACGTCTATGACATCCCGTATACCTCAAATTTCCCCACTGTGGGAGCACAATATTCTTTCCTTTGCTGAAGGGCTAAACCAGAAATAGGGACAAAGATTGGAACCCTCCATCAATATTTCACAAACACTTGTATGATTACAGAGGCCATGGATTATGTGGCATGAATCAGAAAGAACTTAGGTTGTTTAATAAATTACTAAATATTAGAGAGGGCTCTTCATTTTTCAGATAATTATGACAGCTTTATAATCATCACACATTTATCACAATATACAATACACAGTAAATCAGCTGTCTCTTTTTCATGCTCCAACTACAGTCTGTGATGAGTTTGCGCTGTAAAAAAAAAAGAAATCTCTTGTATAAATCTTTTCCTTCCAGACAGGTCAGAAGGCCTCCATTGTGCCTCCACCACAGACCTGTGTGGTATGCCGTGTGAGATATCGGTGGATTGACTGTCATACCGAAGCAGCATAATTGGGTTTGTGCAGAAAGGCAACAGTAAACATAAATGGAGCGGTGCAAAATGGCGGTGTGGATTGACCTTCCGTGTGGATGCCTTGAGCACCTTGCTGTGCAAGCTGTCATCTGCCGCTCTTTTTTTTCGGAGAGTAATCAGATTTTTGTTCCCGCTGTGCTTTGCATGGAGGGCACCTTACCAAGAGATCACAGGTTACTTGTCTAATCAGAGTCGTCCGTATTTTTCCAAAAGATAAGGCCAAATGAGCAGTGACACAGGCTTGCACCACAAACTGAAGTAGTGATTACTAAATATGTCCAGCAAGGATAAGGCATAAGGACTACTGGGCTTTTTTAGACGCTGGGACACTTTTATATTTTGTGGTCAATCGAGGAAACCTGATCAATAAGCGCACCCTCCAGAAAGCACCTTCGGATAGTTTAGGGGTTATTTCAGGAACCTTTAGTGTTGCTAAGAAGCAAAGGTAACACTCGACTGGAGGCATGGTCTAGTAGGAGCATGGCTTTCAGATAGAGCTTTTTTGCCTACCCATCTGAGTGAATGTAATTCCTGTTCATCTGTTCTGTTGTATTGTCATCACATATTAAGGTTGAACACTGATAGGTTTTGCAGCTTCAGTGAGTCTAGCAGACGTGGATGAATTCTTTAAGAACCAAATCCCAAAGTTGGAAAAGTTACCTCTTTATTACTATATGAAATCAGCAATGTTAAAGTTACTTGAATGTTCAAGTAAAAAATGTTCAATGTACAAACTTAACATGAACATAAATGGGAGGTAAAAAAAATAATATTATTCTATTACAACCCTGTTTCCAAAAATCTGGGACGCTGCATAAAATGGAATTTATAACAGAATGCAATGATGTGCAAATCATTTAAACCCTATATTCAATAGAAAATAGTACAAAGACAACTTAGCAAATGTTGGAACTGAGACTTTTTATTGTTTCTTGAAAAATACAGTATATGCCCACTTTGATGCCAGCAACATGTTTAAAAAAAGTTGGGACAGAGGCAACAAAAGACTGGAAAATTGTGTAATGCTAAAAACTTAATATGGTAGAATATCACACAACTAATTAGGTCAATTGGCAACAAGTCAGTAACATGATTGGGTATTAAAATATCATTCCAGAAAGGATGGTCTGTTAGAAGTGAGGATGGGGAGGGGTTCACCACTCTGTGAAAGGCAAATAGTGCAACAATTTAAGAATAACATTTCTCAACATAAAATTGCAAAGAGTTTGGGGATCGCATCATATATGATACTGTACATAATATCATTAAAAGATATTCTGAAAACCATTGTCTGTGAACAAAGAATGTCGCAGCATCCACAAATGCAAGTTAAAACTCTACCATGCAAAGAAGAAACCATACATAAACAAGATCCAGAAACTCTTCCACCTTCTCTGGGCCCAAGCACATTTAAGATGGACTGAGATGAAATGGAAAACTGTCCTGTGGTCTGACAAATCAAAATTAGACATTTTTTTGGGGGAATAATGGATGCCGCGTCCCCCGGATTATAGAGGAGAGGGACCTTCCAGCTTGTAATCAGTGCACAGTTCAAAAGCCAGCATCTGTGATGGTTTAGGGGTGCATTAGTCCACATGGCATGGGTGACATTAATGGGTGCACCATTAATGCTGAACAATATATACAGGTTTTGAAGCAACATAAGCTGCCATCCAGAAAACGTCTTTTTCAGGGAAGGCCTTGCTTATTTCAGCAAGACAATGCCAAACCACATTCTGCACGTATTACAACAGCATGGCTCTGTAGTAAAAAATCTGGGTGCTAAACTGGCCTGTCTGCAGTCCAGACCTGTCATCCACTGAAAACATTTGGTGCATTGTGAAACTAAATATAAGACGAAGGACACCCCGAACTGTAGACCAGCAGAAATCCTATATCAAGCAAGAACGGGAAAATATTTCACTTTCAAAACTACAGCAATTGGTCTCCTCATTTCCCAAACGATTACAGAGTATTCTTAAAAGAAGAGATGCAACACAGTGGTAAACATGCCCCTGTCCCAAACATTTTGAAACTTGTTGCTGGTATCAAATTCAAAATGGGCATGTCTTTTTCCAAAAACAATGAAGTTTCTCAGTTTCAACATTTCATATGTTGTCTTTGTACTATTTTCAATTAAATATAGGGATAAGTGATTTGCACATTCTTTTTTTATTTGCATTTTACACAGCATCCCAACTTTTTGGAAACAGGGTTGTGAAAAAAGTGCAAAATTGAAACTCACAATCACAATCAGGATATTCTAGGAAATTACACTCTGGGTTTCTTCAAAGGCACTTTTCTGAAGAGTTTCTCAAGGAATCTTTCTGAAAATTCTGGTGTGGCAGTTTTTAGAAACCGAAAAGTTTCTTCCAGGTACCTCTACTTCTAAGTGTAGATGAGGAAAATGTTCAGATATGTGAAGATGGGCACTAGAAAGCTCACTTTCAATTTCAGGGCCTGCATAGGGAGGATTATTGTGGATTATTTCAATACAAAGGTGTCGGTCTCAAACCACGTACATGGAAGGACCTGTTCCTGACTCAATTATGAACTCAATCAGATCCTTTTCAATCACCCATTTGAGTATTTTCGGTGCAAATATGGATGTAACTTGGGCTTCTGTGACTCCTTGCCCATTGCATCTAATCTCCACTCGATCTCCATCAGCCTGTATGTGGAGTATTAATGGGACGCTTTAATGGCCCTTACGCATGGTTTACAATGGCACTTTATGATGGATGTTAGGGGACTTAATTAGGAATAACGAGGCCGTTATTGGGATATAATTCCCTACCATGAGAATGAAATGAGGTAGAGAGTCATAGACCCATAACATTTTAAAATGTGTGTCTAAGGTGGGAAGATACCTTCGCTGTTATAACAATTGTTCTTAAACGGATTACAATCATTCTATCCCATGTATATAGTGATTTTTAGATTTCATCTTTTCTTTTCACCCACTGTACAGTATATAGAAATATACAGCAGTTACGGGGGGTGTGAGCCACCTCACCTTTCAGAGGAACTACAGAGAAAATGTATTAGTTGACTGAATATTTAGCAAGAAGATGTTGGGAGAGGAATTAAGGCAAGCCACATTAAACTATTGTGTTATAGGTTTCATGATGGTCTAAACCAGTGTTTCTCAACCCTGCTCCTGGACGCCCCCCTGCCCTGCATGTTTTAGATCTCTCCCTGCCCTAACATACCTGATGTAGCTCATGAAGGAATTGTTAATGAGCTGATCATTTGAATCAGAACGGGGAGAGATCTAAAACATGCAGGGCAGGGGGGCGCCCAGGAGCAGGGTTGAGAAACACTGGTCTAAACCAAAGTAAATACTTTTAGACTGTCCTATTCAGCAGTTACATTCTTGTGGCTGTGGGCTAATATTGTAAAAATAATATTTCTGTAGGGTAAGTTGGGCTAATGATAAGTTGAGAAAAGCCTGCCTGCAAGTACGTGCAGTCAAGGTAGCCAGGACGTATCCACGAAAATCAATTGAAATAGGTGTTATAAAAAAACAGATCTAAATCAAAATAATTATGTAAATGTAAACCGATCTGCTGTAGCATTATGGCCACTGACAGGTGAAGTAAATAACACGACAGGTGTCATTATCATGGCACCTGTCAGTGGGTTGAGATATATTAGGTGCTGCCTAGTGAACATTCTGTCCTCAGAGTTGATGTGTTAGAAGCAGGAACAATGGGCAAGAGTTAGGATCTGAACGACTTTGACAAGGGCCAAATTGTGATGGCTTAGACGACTGGGTCAGAGCATCTCCAAAACTGCAGCCCTTGTGGGTTGTTCCTGGTCTGCAGTGGTCAGTACCTATCAAAAGTGGTCCAAGGAAGGAAAAGCAGTGAACTGGTGACAGGGTCATGGGCAGCCAAGGCTCATTGATGCACGTGGGGAGCAAAGGCCTGGCCTGTGTGGTCCGATCCAACAGATGAGCTGTTGTAACTTAAATTGCTGAGTTAAAAGTTAATGCTGGTACTGATAGAAATGTGTCAGAACACACAGTGCATCACAGTTTATTTTGCATGGGGCTGCGTAGACGCAGACCAGTCACGGTGCGCATGCTGACCTCTGTCCACTACCGAAAGCACCTACAATGGGCATGTGTGCATCAGAACTGGACCACGGAGCAATGGAAGAAGGTGACCTAGTCTGATGAATCACATTTCCTTTTACATCACATGGATGGCCGGGTGCGTGTGCGTCGCTTACCTGGAGAACACATGGCACCAGGATGCATTATGGGACGGAGGCAAGCTGATGGAGGAAGTGTGATGCTTTGGGCAATGTTCTGCTGGGAAACCTTGGGTCCTGCCATTCATGTGGATGGTATCACCTTTCTTAAGCATTGTTGCAGACCATGTGCACCCTTTCATGGCAACGGTATTCCCTGATGGCAGTGGCATCTTTCAGCAGGTTAATTCGCCCCGCCACAAAGCAAAAATGGTTCAGGAATGGTTTGAGGAACACAACAATGAGTTCAAGGTGATGACTTGGCCTCCAAATTCCTCAGATCTAAACCCAATCGAGCATCTGTGGGATGTGCTGGACAAACAGGTCCGATCCATGGAGGCCCCACCTCACAACTTACAGGACTTAAAGGATCTGCTAACATCTTGGTGCCAGATACCACAGCACACCTTCAGAGGTCTAGTGGAGTCCATGGATCGACGGGTCAGGGCTGTTTTGGGGTCAAAAGGGGGACATACACAATATTAGGCAGGTGGTCATAATGTTATGGCTGATCGGTATAGAATTTACTTTTGTTTATACATTTTCTTAATTATCCTAATTGGGTAAAATGAAAACATTTGCTAAACCTGCCCCAAAATCTCAGTAGAATAGGGGTGAATTGTCATATGCAGTGACTACTTTCCCCTTCATTAAAATGCATGTGAATCGTACAAACCTGACTCCCATCACTGTTGATGGACAGGGCAGGCATAATGCCTTGCTGCTTTACATTTGCTACTTTGTCATTCAATTCCTGAGCATATTTCATAGTTTGTGCAAGCATTATTGCTGTACACATGTTGATGGAAAACAGAGCTTACTGTACGAGGGCTTGTACATATTTGGTGACAGCATCCCCAGAGTGTCAGGTAAGGGCATGTAAGAATTGCCCCCATGTCCTGATTGTAGACTGCTGTTAGTTGAGTGTGCGTGTGTGGTTTTGTAGATAATAGAAAATAAGAGGTCGTCTTCTAAGACGTTTGTATGTGTATCATAAAACAGTGCAACATGTTTACATGTTGGTAATACTTGCTTCTTATTTATGGTCTGTCTATGTTTCGCAGGGTAGTCCCTGAGACTTTTTTTGATAGCTTGTACTTCTGTATGTCAATAGAGAGTTAAGGTATGGTAGTAGTTTATGTAGGAGAGTTTTTTTAAACAAAAAGCATTCAAAGTATTGACCTGCAGTATGAGACATCAAAGAGCACAAAGGCTACTTTCAGATGAAGAGTGCAGTGATGTGTGCCATAGCTATTTTCCGTAATGAAATGTAATGCACTATGATAAACTGTCTGGTGGCTTCAATATGGTGGCAGCTGCATTTGTTTACATAATATTGCTATGGTCTAAAACCGCAATGAAAATCGACTAAAATATATGTATTCTGCTGTTTAACAGAAGGCATGACATATACTTACAACACTAACTAATTAACATTCTTTTTTGAAATTGTGATGCCTAGATGTTTATAAGCGGAGACAATATCACCAAGGGAATAATCACCAAAAACACCAAACCTTTGGTTATGAACGTATGCTTAAATCGTCATATATGTTTTGATGACATTTTGAAAATAAATTATTTATTTTACCTACATTAAAGGAGCAATATTTCAATTGTATGCTCCAAGCGGAAGCTAACTGAATTGCAGCAAAAACACTTAAACTGCAAACAAATTCTCCCCAGTCCAGTCCAGTCACTACCAAATTAAATTTTGTAGACAATCACTTTCTCCAGTCAATTTCCATAATCCTGTAATGGTTGGTTATGAAGGAAAAAATGGCAATGACCACTGAATGTCAATTATAAAACTAACTTTAATTCACACTCATGCTTAAGTTTAACTTTTAGTCGACCTGCTTAAAGAAACTGTAAAAAATGTGTACATAAAAATAAAGATATGGGTTTCTGCCAAAGGCAGTAAAGGCAGATTGAAGCTCGATAATTGCCTGGTCAGCCATGGGGGCAGAAGCATAAGCAGCAGTGCCATCTGCATACAGATAAAATTTAACATTTTATAGACATAAACCAATATTTGTAATGGAAGTAATGAAAATACCCGGACCAAGAATCGATTGCAAAGGGTCAACCTTTGTTCTGCCCAGAGAACCTGATTTAACACCATCAGTATTTACACATTGTTCTGTCTGATTAATATTTTTTTCATACCAGCTACATGTGGCCTGGTTCAGGACAATTGATTCAAGCCTCTGAATAAGTAATAGGTGATGCCCAATTTCCAAATCCTTAGACTAGTCAATAAAAAGGCTGCAGTCTTCTTGTCCATACAATTAAAAACAATATTAAAAAAAGAATGGATGCTGAGACAATATCATGAACAGGTCAGAAACCTGATTACTGTGCATTCAGAATACATTTTAGGAGCATCTATGTTTAGTATTTATCTGGGATTCTGAATGGTTTGCTATGCTGTTTTAAAATGGGGCAATCATTATTTTAGTCACACAGGTCATCACCGTTGTGAATGGGTGGCTGCCTAGTCGCCTTTTAGACCCTGCGGATGGAACCAGAAATAAAAGTATGGTTAGAAACATCTTAAAGATATCGCAATCAGATGAGCAGAAAGATGCTGCCTGAAAGGAGCAAGGAAATCTGTGTCAGTGTATTTGTGTATTTAGATCCTAGGAAAGGTATCTAGAACTTCACAAGTATAAGTTATTCAAAAACAATCACTAAAAGTTGACTGATTTCTGTCAAACCAACTGGAGGATAGAATAGGAAAGAACAGTTTACTGTCAGTCCGTGGTCAACCAAAAAAAAACATCAATTACCAAATCTTTCTCAGTAAAGATGTTGGTGTCTCACAGGCAGGGAAGAAAAGGAATGACCATGATTCAGTGCATTAACTGTTTTCCAAAGTGTGGACAGATCATCAGCACAGTTTGAGAATTTAGAAAGTGGCTGGATGCAGCTTCTTATTTAGGAAAATGCATCTGTTTCTGAATCGCTTTAGAGCTGCAAATTGCCTGCAGTTTTTCTACTTTCAACTGTTTTTCATTTCAATGCATGCTCTGGGTTTTTGGCGCTGTTGTCAAAGCTTGATCACTGTTTATTTGTGAATGACTGTGGCTTTGATAATAGCCAGTGTCACCCAGCCACTGACATCACCACACATCACTGTATCCCAGGCGCAAAACATTCTTGCTGGGCTATGAGGTCTGACAATCCTATGTTTATATTACAAAACAAAAAGGTGTTGTGAATCGGTTAAATGTGTGTGTTATAAAATACAGCATGACATTGCTTAAAAGGTTTTAATATGTAATTCATTACAGACATTTTAAGACTCAATTTAATATATGCGCACAATGTACTCCATACCCAGGTTAAATTGTGCTGTGAAACCACTTCTTTCGGACGAGCTACGCAGACTCTTCGTTGGGAACCGGAAATGGTCCCAAGGTTTATGAGGACAAACATTCTCCCACACAGTAGGGAGGTTTTACAAATCTGTCTTAGTATTGACACTTGTAGATAATCATATTGGTGAAATATTTTGCTCTCTACTGTGTACAACAGCAGCTGTTGGATGGAGAGCAGTCCTTCCTACTCTATGCTCTGGAGAAAGAAAATACATTCTGCAGCTACCGCTGTCAGAAATGTTTATCTGAAAATATCTATCTGCAATGTCAACACAGTCTATGTGCCGTCGGAAACCTCAAGCATGACATATTTTGGTAGGGTAATCTAATGCCCTTGCTGTAATAACACCAACACAATAATGAAATAATCTATCATGAGCACATCAGGCTGTGCTGAAGTGAAAGACTAGCTGGTGGACTGGCAACATTGGTTTAAATGTCCAGAGGTCAAAGAAAATGTATCAGCGAATCAAGGGTATGTAAATTCAGCATTTCAAAGGCAGCTCAGGTAAATGCATTATAACACATATATACTGCTGGAAAGTGCTGCTGCTCCAACTCAGTTTTACGTATTTTAAAATGGACTTCTGAAGGGGTGCTCAGTCCTTGGAATCTACACAGTGTGTTTAAATAAAAAACTGGTTGGCAACTTGATCCCTTCCATAAATATATTGGCTGACACGTTTCAGAGCAAAGCTCTTTCCTCAGGGCATATAAAAAATATATTTTGGCATTTTCTCATTGAATAAACACACAGTGATTTATTGAACACAACAATGATTAAAAAATGAAATTACAAAGAATGCATGTGGACTTATACCATATACCATTACCATAATGTCTCATCTCCTTCTCTGTCTTATACCCTGTTACCTAAAACCTACCGGACACTTCCACCTCCCTTCCCAGCAGGGCCGGTATGCAGAGGGACAGCTTGATGGAGTAGAGTGGAACGGGAGAGAGACAGACCAAACGGCTGAGAGACTTCAAGTGTGTCACATTACCCTTAGAGCTGGAGCAGAGCCAATCACATGAAACCTATTAGCGGGGGCGTCTGCAGTGCACAGCTCAGTGCCATGACCGCCCTGGTCCCCCTTCCCCACCCCGACAACCCTCTCCCGGCCCCCCGCCACCCCAACCGGTGGTCCCTCTCACCCCGTTTACACCCATTAGGTAAGAGGGAGCACACGGACCCAATGAGGATAATCCGCTACGTCGACATCGCTCACGCTCCATTAAAGGCGCCCCCGTCTCAAATACAGTGCGTCGATTTACCAATGTGTTTGGGTGGATGTGTTTGATATGAACATCAGCCTACAGCGATGATAAAAATAGAGGTCATTTCCTCTGACTTTTGAATGCCTACAACGTTGCCAGAAACTAAAATGGATCATAGACTAACCTATATTGTAGGGATATTGTGTGAATAAATGTGGCGTGATTTATTTGATCATTAGTATATTGTCCTTCAGGTTGGCTCCTGAACTCCTAAAAAAGAACTGGGTGAAAAGTATGTTTTGCTGCCCTCATGTGGATTTTCCGAAAGCATTGGGGATGTGTCTGCATTTGCACACAGTACATCTGTATTTGCCGGAAGCCCTGTACATAGAAAGGTGTCGAGAAGAGATTACACCTCTCCTCTAATGCTGGATGATTCCTGTGTGCCGTTTCCCTTCCCACTACAGACCTGAAAAGAGAGTAAAAACATGTTCACAGTAACTGTAGGGGTTCTTATACTAGAGTAAATGAATCACTCTTGTCACCTGCACAATAACTAGTATTGGAAGTGGACTATATCACTTTGACCCAGACAATGTTTGGACTGATGTCACTATCACGGAGTGAAGTGGCGGCCTACCTTGACACCTGACCAAACTCACCTATCGTGTACATCCTGTAGCATACCTCATATATACTGAGAAATGATATCATATCTCATACCGTATGGAGATAGCTACCTGGTGTAGGAATGACTAATCGGCTTACTAATATCTGTTGTCGGTGAAGTCTCTAATCTGCAGCTTTCTGCTCCGGCTGTCGGTGTGTTGGTATGTGTGGTTAATCTGTAATGGTGACAGGCTTTAGATGATTGGAAAGTGAGGTAGATCAGTGTGCCATTTATGGATGACGTTCTAAGATACATGGTAAATTAAGCCTTTATTTTGGTCTGTTGTATGAGAGGAATGCTATTTCTGTGTTAATATGCTCATGGTCCCAGTGGCGTCTTTAGCCCTGGGCGTCCGGGGCTATAGCCCCGGATCTTTTATGAACAGCCCTGTATCTCAAACTGACCAAAAAATAATAATAATAAAAAAATAGCCCCTGATCTATTCATGTGTAATTCCAATCGCGCATTATGACAATGTAGACATGTAGGCCGCTAGTGTGTACATCGACATTTTCCGCATGTACATTCAAACCCTGTACTTTCTGTCCCGGGCAGGGCGAGAGGGTGGGCTAAGCCCCGAATGAATTGTGATCCTACCGATGCCTCTGCATGGTCCTGTAGGTTAAGGTTATTTACAAATCTAACCATGTTGTCCCAACAGTTTTTAGTTGTTTTTAGAAGTGTTGTAATACTATAATTAAATAGATTTTACATAAATTCATTTAACTGTTTTTTCTAGTGTGCTTAATTTAGTTATCTTTTGATTTATTCACTCTTATTTATTCACACAGTACATTTGGATTTGGAGAATCTTCAGACGTAATTTCAGTCTCAGCATTGGACTACAATTGCTATAATCAGTGTAAGGTGTTTACTGTTGACTGAAAGATGATTAACAAGTATTTACACTAATCCTTGAAATACACTGGAAATACCATACACATAGCATTGTGTTAATGTTTACTCTGTTTATTAATACTATGTAATATGGCACTGAACCCAACATCTGTACACAAATGATAAGTCATTTTCTCCTTCTAAAAGCATTCTATTGAGACGTTTCTGACTGTTCTTGAAAAAGCAGCTTGAAGCTGTCAGGGCCTGTGCTACGATAACAACCTGAGGAGGGGAATGACACCTTCACAGTGTCAGATGAAAATAAATCAAATTCTCCCAGGCCTACTGTATGGAACAGATAGGCTTCCATTTCTGCCCCCACAAACATCCCACCATATTAACTTATTCAAATAAGAGGTCAAGTCACAGCATTTGAGTCCAGACTTGTCTCAAAGAGCACAGCTGAATGAGAGAAAATGGAGGTGATTGTACTTTGGAATTAATGCTTTCTAATCTCCTCATCCTTTCCATTCAGTCGTAATGAAAAAGTGAGAAAAGGTGGCAGAGAAAGAGGAGACCGTCTGCAGACAGTAAATGTGCTTCGTGCTGACTTACTGACCTGATGTAATGATACTGAAGGCCAACATGTCTCCTAAAGGAAGTCTTTATGAAACTGTCAGAGGTCGTGGCCTTTTCACTGACCTTTTCCCCTTTTTTTCTAGCCATTTCCTTTCAGCAATCAGGACCCCAATCATAGAGGTAAAGGGTCACCTGCTGATTTCTGTGTCACTTGAACCTCCTTATCAGCACTGTAAAGTGTGTGCGCTGACCATTTCAGTGCCCCTATTTAATGTAAATCAGACTTGATGGCATGTTCATATTATTCTGAGCCTGACTGATTGGGGGTTATGGCAAAGGTTAACAGCGGGAGCCAGAGCCCACTGATATATACTAGCAGTGTAGTATACACTAGTAAGCAGCGTACCTTTTTCACCTGGAAGGTGATGCAAACTTTGTGATTCACCCATCCTAGCAACACTCAGATAGTGTCCTTACTTTTAAGTGCTTTGCTGTGTTGGAATCTTTCTTTTAAAAAATCTCCTTTTTTAGACCCTCTAGAAGAGAGGTCCCATGCTGTGCAGCAGATTGAAGACAACGCATCTGGAAATCAACTGCATGGCTAGGTAATTTGGCTAATGGACTAATCTGAGCCCAACTTTGTAAATGAGGGTTTTATGAGGTGACTCTGGGAAAACATTTCACCAATGTCATGGATGATAAACATGAAATTGAGCAATCACATTGAGAAACTCTACAGTGCTTGAGAAAGAAGTGCCGGGCTTGTGTCACTGTTAATAATGACACAACATTAAATGTAGTCTATGGTTGAATTTCACTTATACGCCTATAAAATCCAAGAGAACATGTAGAATGAAGAAGATGATAAGCAAATTAGCTGTAGAACAGCTTCATTTTCACTCTTCTATTATAGAATAATAAGCAATATTGCACACAGAAGGACACACACAAGTTTACTTTACAGAATGTGTTTTGTGTGCAATGTATAATTTTAGACCACGCTTTGGCCTTGGTGATTAATGATTGCTCCAATGTTAGCCATCTTCCAGGACAATCTGTACCCAATGCCTTTGTCCTCCAAGGGTTTGCAGCTGACCTGAAACACTGAAAACTACCAATGCCATGTACAAGTATTGTTAACATGCCGTTCATTTGTACACCAAAAGTTCACCTTTGTTACATCCATCAACTTGAAAATATATTAAAAAATAAACAAACTGCCAAATGCCTTAAAACGTGTGAGAATGAGCACACACATCATTCAGTCAAACCTACTTCCATTGCCACAATCTCTTAAGATCAAATGTAGTCTTGTGTATACTCTCCACATAACCGGCTGTTGCACTGGGCGAAGCGACAGAGAACAATATGTCGGGTTTTATTTAGAACTAACCAGCAGTGTGATGCATGAGGACAGGCTTGGTGACTGCAATGCCTTAGAGAAAGACCCCAATTGTCTCATCTGGAGGTCAAAGCACTCTCAATGTAAAGCCCAGTATATTCTTTGTTTACCTGCTGACTCTGGATATTGCAGATCCGTGTCCAGTCCTTTAGCGATCAGCCGGTGGATTGGCAGGTAAAGTGGCTTCGCTGTGTACATGGGCGTCACATCAAGGCCACACTGTCCTTAACCTCATGTCTACCTGAGCTGCATACATTTGGTAGTAGTGCCCTCAGTATCAAAGATATCCACATGACTTCTGGCTTTTGTTTTATCAAGGCAACATAATCCGCAAGTATGGGCAATGTTGAGGAGAGTGTTACGCATAGGGGGAGGTTCCTTTTGTCATGAAGCCACAATAGTATTTATGTAGTGCCATGAGTATAAATACAGGTGTTTTTAAGTATTAACACACATACGGAGAAAAGCATTTATGTAACAGAATCATTTAGTACAGTCTTTTTTTTAAACTCACAAACAACTAAAAATATAGAATACAGTACACAGTTGAGAATTATTTTAGGTTCTATGGACAAAATCTGTATTCTGGCAATTGATTTAAAAAACACACTTTTCTCGCAATTGTAGTTTGAAATGTGCAAAGATAAACTGGCAGCCACGACCAATCAGGGAAATATAGATGGCACTTCCAATTCTAGTCAGGACAGGCAGACACTGCAAGTGTACCCATGGGTTTAACAGTTAAATTGTAGGGGTAAGAGGTGCCAAACCATTCTAAAGATAATATGTAATTGGCTCAATGTTACAATCTGTTCTATATTTTGTACACGTGCTCCCCAAATTGTGTTCCTCCCGACCGTAGGAATGTGCATTTGTGATGAAATGTACTGCATAGCAATTTAGAAACATTTAATCCTCTGTGGCTAAATTATGCTCTCTGGTGAACTTTAAATGGTTTTATCTATGTCTGTTAAGAGAGGATTCATATCATTTTTTTTTTACAAAATATATCTTTTTTTCATTTTATCTTAGGGGGCTGCAGCACCTCGAGTACCCCTATATCCCGTGGCTATGGGAATGGGAAAATAATGACTTCTAGTAAAAGATAGTCATGTTCAGAGGGTAATGACAATTTGATGTTGAATGTTCAAACAAATCACTTCAAATTGCTTTAAGTGTCTGTTATTCTCTACATTAGTTCAAATGCCATTTCTATTATCTTCTGGCATTTTTGTAATGTAGGAACTTTTTAATGACAATTGAATTATTCTGTTAAGTTTTGAAAGACTTATAATAGTTCATCATTATGGGTTCAATGTCGCTGAGGACTTACTGTTCTTTACTATTGAATGCATTGACTGTATTGATGAACATCTGCAATTCATTATAAGTCCCAACAGATATCATGAACGATTGAAACTAGTTATTTATAAGGATACAATACAAGCCTTAAACAGCCAGAGGGTGTTTTAGGCTTTGCCATTTCAATTTTGGGAACATATTTACTTAAAGGTGGACCCAGCAAATTGATGTAGATGCAGAAAGTAAACAGCATAGGGGGTCATTTTCCCTGACAACTAAAACCATTCAACCGTGATGCACAACTTCACCTCTGTTTTGGCCCAATGGCTTCCAGGCTGTAACAGCGTGAAGTGAACCCGTGCACATACTGTGTGACTGAATGAGAACCAAGTCTTGCATCTTGCGTGACTTGGCTCGTCCCAAAATCTATACGCCGTTGCTCTTGAAAAATCAACTGAGCTCAGTCTACCTTTAAGTCTAAGTAAACAGCCAAATGACTGTCAGTTCTGAAGCCATGAATGTGGCTGAATAGTGGGGAACCTGGAGAGTGACAGGCTCTATGGGGAAAGATCACTGGGGAGGGGGGGGGGGGGGCTGCAGGTGTTGCTCCGACGGCAGACGGATCGCAGTTTCCTGCCACTCAAGTGGCTGCTTGCCCTTGCAGGTGGGCCTCGTCTGTTTTCTGGTGCCCCTACCCCCGGGAACTCCCCACCTCCTCTCACGAGTCAGAGTGCCACCAGCAGCTAAGGCCCGAGCCCTACCTGTCAGACACATATTAACACAGGCAGAAATCCACAGAAGGATCGGTGTTCATGGAGACATTCCTTTCTTCTTTCCTGCTGTGATCCAAAGTTACTGTTTACATGTGAAATCCTGTGTTCAGCATTTGTCCATGTTTATTTAGTTTTCTCTATTCAACATTTCCAGGAAGAAAATAGTTGTGTCTGTGTAAATACAACGTACAGTTTCTAATGCATGTAAAATGTATGTATGTAGCATGAGTGTATTTTGTTTTCTTGTTTGTGCAAAAAAACGGATTCCCATTCGCTAATAGCATTTGTCATCTTTGAGGACAGACTGAGGTATCACATTCTAGCCATGCCTTTACCTGACCATACTGCTAAAACCCACTCATTTACATTTAGAGTGAATGCACACTGCTACTGGTTCTGTGCTGCTTGGATAAAGCCTCTACTTGCTGTTGTCGTAGCAGAGAATGAAACAATAGTAATTTGTGTTGGGTGTGAATCTTGACACCCTAATTTGGAAGTATTTTGGGTGCATTACTGGGCAAATACCCTTTTATTGGAGGGGACGTACGGATGTAGGTTAATTCTAAAATCCTAATCTCAATATGGCTAAACTGGAAAACCATGAATTCGTTTGAAATATGTGAAAACCGGGAAAAGACAAGAGCAGAATTATTTTACTATTGAAAAACAAAAAGCATGCCAATACTATGAACAGCATCTTAAGCCCTGCATTTAGCAGGTTGGGTTATTTAACCTGTACCATTTTGACTGTGCTGGGTCCTAGGCAACTGCAATAACAGCTGTCATGCCGAATGACCGCCCTCCAGCCTCTCACAAATGAAATAGGAATTACTCTGAGGAAATCAACATGTCAACCTGTCAATGTAGAGGGATTGAAAATAATTTCCACGGCAGACAAGTACACTGCAGATAGGAGACCAATGAGCTGTCTAGTAACATTGACAGGACAGAATGTGAGTCCTTTATTTTTGGTTCCGTCATCTCTGTGGTTTTTAATGTTGTCTACTGTAATATTAGTTGTATAACTTAGTAAATTAGTTGTATAACCAAGTTTGTAAGTGTGGTCGGTAATGGCATGGTGGACGTATTATTCCTCTATGTGGTAACTGCAGTCATCATAGGTTTTCTGTGGGTTATTAATCAAATATGGTGTGAACTAGAAAATCAATTGCAAGTGTCACAGATTAAATTGTACACATCATTTTACACGTCCCTTGACACAGATGAGGTGAAAAAATACTGTACTACGGTGGACTGTAAAAATGAAAAACCACCCATGTAGACTGCCCAGCAAATAGTATGTGGTCTTAGAATGTGCACCTCATACAAACGGAGGAGGGTCAGGACAGTGACAGGAGATCACTGTTCACCTTAGCAACAGCCCTGAAATGTAAAGAAAGCTGCACAACATTGGAAAATGCTATATTAACATGCTATAAATTCGGTTGAAATCGCATTCATGTAAACTTAACTTGCTGCATGATAGATCATATTCTACATCACTACCAATATCCAACTTTACCTTAAAGAATATAAAACTATGTTGCTGGCTTAATTGTGCCGCCCTTGGCACTACAGGATGACAGAAGTTTTCATTGTGTAGTCCGCCCTGACCGTACAAGCACGTGTTCAAGTTATTTCAGACCTGAGAAGTAATCGAAGTGGTGTGTCTTTTTTCACCACTATTTTGAATTTATGCTTGTGAAAATCGACACTGCTCCTGCCTTGCCCCAAGCGAACTGACAAAAATCTTCTTCAGTTTACAGTAGCTCATTCTCTCCAAAAATAAATAAGAGAGATGTAAATTAGTTTTGCCTCGTCGATATTAGCTGCTATAATATTACTTAGTTGGCAATTTTGTGCCTTTTGAATTGGAATTGGAATTTCAGCACATTGGCTTTGTAGCTAAGTGGAGAAAAGAAAAAAAAACACATTATTCCACTTCTTTGACATCCCGTCAGGCATCCAGTAGGTTATTGGTAAAACATGGTAACGTCAACATGTCATATTTCAAGTCACATAACGCTGCTTTAAAATCTGAAATGAATGTATTTCAATGAGAACTTTCTTTTTCTTTATCCTTTAAGCGCTGGACCAAAGCTGTTACTGGGGAGACTTCCTTGATAAAGACGTAATTTGATCCTACCTTAAATGTCTGGACCAAAGCCTGTATTATACCCCTGAATGAAAGAAACATACATATAAAAAAAAAATCAGAATGTATATTCACAAGAATAGCACGTACAGAGCTCAATAACTCGGCGTGATATAGCCTTAATGTCGTTCAACACTTGTTTGGAACTGGGACACCAAAGTGGGGTTGTTTGCCTTCCAAAACCAACATTTGATTACCTCTTACTACATTGTTTGTCAATTTTGATTTGCGGTTTACAGAGGAATTAAACCTGAGTTGAATAGATAATCAGTTTTTTGTCAGTGCTTTATTGAATGTACTGGGGGAAAATGTGCACCACTCTGTTCAAGTACTAAAAAACAAGAAACCTTTTCACAATATTAGCATTATAAGAAAAACTGAAATTTCAATGAAATATATATTAATGTTATATCTTCTAAAATAATCAATCAAAACTCTTACTCATTTTTTTCTTTTTCCCCATTCATATAACACAAGATGTCTGTGAATGAACAAGATTTTAGTGAACTTTAGTGAATAAACAAATAGTGACTTAAGCAACACATTTTTTAAAATAATAAGATACAGCCTAGAGCTTTGGCTGTATGTTCTAGTGGCTATAAGTTTCTAATTTCTTAGTGAAATGCAGTCTGCTAAACAAAGTCAACATAAAACAAGAAAGAGAAAGTTCACACAAGTACAAATAACAATTCTACCAATATTACACATTTGCAAATCAATAATGCAAATCGATCTATATTTATACAGGATATGCGGTGGATTCTGATTCTTCATCAGAAATGGCAGAAGAAAAAAGCCCTACCTGAGTGCAAACAGCAGGCTAGACACGAGTGGATGCTCCATGTC
The DNA here is from genome assembly GCA_016801175.1 of Esox masquinongy. Lineage (NCBI taxonomy): Eukaryota > Metazoa > Chordata > Actinopteri > Esociformes > Esocidae > Esox > Esox masquinongy. Next base: position 24,461 of record JACXGI010007949.1, read on the forward strand.
TGCGGCCCGCTGCTATGCTTCTTGTCAAAGCGAGGGGCAGTTTTTTTTTCCAAGGCTGTTTGCGTCGAAGAAGGAGCTATACAGCTTTCAACCCCCCCAGCATGACAGCATTTGATATTCATAGAAAGAGAGCAGAAAAACTGAAACAGCAGGAACACTGCTTTATGTGTGATATTACATTGTAATTATGATGTGGATGCAGTCATAGAGAAAGCACCGATACACACTTGGCGAAGGCAATAATCGTGTACATTACTTGGTTGGAGGCACTACAAAGCCCACCGCCTATGTGCCAGCTCATCATTTGGCATAATGTAGGATCAGACACACCAGGATGCATCTCTCATTTCTGTAAAAAAGAGAGAAAACTCTACAAGCAGCCTTCATAAGCACCCTCATACTGGGTATTGACAGATCAATTTTGATTTGTATACAGTGTCAATATTTACTCATGTCAATCCATCGACATTGAGGGAATGGATTTTTCTGCGGGATGTTCAGAGAAACTATCAGAATTAGCACTCCATCACCCTCCCGATATGGACAGGGTCCTTCATGCTGACAGAGAGGACTGTATGCTGGCAGATCTACTCTGCCTCTTTTATCAAAGATAAGTAGTATTGATTTACTTTGAGGCTGAAAAGTATTAGTCTTAAGAGCTGACATTTAATAATCTCCGCCTAATCCATGTTTTGCTGAGAGCTACTTGAGATCTCGGTGAGTCTTTTATTCTTTCACCCTCTTCTTCTCTATGCACACTGTGAATGATTACAGTGGCATACTGTAGATGCACCTCTGTACACCTTAGGATAATGGTTCTAATAAATGGTTCTCTGTTTCATTTTGCCACCTAATAAATGCTTTTGCCAGCAATTACTGTTAGATTTTGAAAACACATGGCACAATCCACACATCATAATGTACTGTACATTACAAGTGCATATCTACTCAAATGTAACAAAATGTTGGGGTTTGTTTTGTTCTACCTGCATGTTTTTGTTAAAAAGACTTTGGCCAAAGGGTTGATGTTTTTGAAAGAAAACCACACTAAATAGAGGAAATATCCACTATCCAAGACTTGATGAGATTTTATTCGAATTGCCCTTTTACTCTGTTTATTGTGGTTTTTAATCAATATACTTCCCATACCACACATTTAATGTGGTTTTGAATTAGCAATAAACTCCATTAGAGTGCATTTCTCTCATGACTAACTTCCTGTAAGTTAAAAGGTGTAAAACTTAATAATATTTCTCCCAACATTTCTCCAGCTAGCTTGCAATGTAAAATCCAATCTTCGTTGCATGAGAATATTAAACAATCTTACATCACCCTAACAGAGTGGGATAGAACAATGCAAAAAGCAAAACCTACCTAGAATATGTAAACTGTATACATTATACGAATGGTTGCCATGAATCCAAGCATGTAAAGATTTGATCAGTTAGAAAATATGTTTCTTTTTGTTATGTAGCATTATTTTGGATGCAACATCACAGATATTAAAACAAACTATATTTAAAATATTGCAAAAAAGCTTGCCGGGAAATTCGACGCATTCCCCTGTCACATCTGCGCATAACTCAATAGATGTAATTCCCTGGAGTTTTCTCAAACACATTTTTCCACTCTCTCCCTCTTCCCTCCTCGATCTCTCTTCCATCCACTCTGGCCCCCTTTTGAAAAAGTTAAACCAAGATGTGCTTGAATTTTCTTGCGGTTATAGCGGTTGTGTGCGTTTATTCTTCCACCTTAACCATTCGCTCGTCCTCAACCAAATTGGGTTTACAGGGGTTTATCTGAAAATAAATAATCAATGTTCCAGACGCATTATTAGTACCATATTGTTTTTAGAACATGATTTTCTTCTGCCATAGGACTAACATCCTGTTTGTACATCTGCTATTGGGGAGAGGTGGACACAATGCCATTAGCCTACTAATGAACTGATAGTGCCTCAATCACTTACTGTTTTCCGGGTCACAGAGGACAGAGGGAGGAGGAGACAGGATTCACAAGGAACTTTTACAGAATGTGAAAATGCCCCGTCTTACTGTTAATGAAGTTAAAAGTACACCTACCCAATTAACTTCATTGATCAACATTATATCTCCAGGCGGCATATTACTCACTTTGAGTATTAAGATAACTCAAGCAGTGTCTATGTAATCCAAAATATTTTCCTCACTGTGAACTCAACTATCCTTGAGTCTATTGTGTACTATGAGTCTGTCGACTGTAGGTATGGCCTACGCTAAGGTTTCACAGCAGGGATTGTGTATTCAGGCCCTGCGCCTGTCCATTAAAAAGGTGCAGCCTTCTCTCAGCCGCCCTCGGTGCCCAGTGTCTCAGTGGAGGCCCGCTGAAACACAACACACCAAATGAGATGTGACTTCCAGCATGATACTGTTCTATTTATACTGGACGACATTGAGCGAGATGCAAAAGCGCTCACCTGCTGCTTGATTAGGTTTGGTGTCTATCCAGTCCGTGGAGGGCTTCACAATTTTCACCCTCAGATTCAAGGGTAGAAGTCGAGCACCCCTCCCCCCAAAGAGAATGAAAACAATGGATAATTATCTAGTGTGAAATTTCATCAAGCCATGTGAGACTCCATCTATGTGATGTGGGAAGCGTAGCAAAAAACATGTTCGAGTCTGTGTTTGAGTGTCTGTCTTGGCTTTTGCTTTGACTGCAGGCTGGCTCCCCAGGGTTTGCATGGGGGACCCGCAAATAGGTTGCAAGGGGAAATCACAGCAGCCAGTCTCCATCACTCAGCCCTTGTTCTGTTTCTTTTCCCCTTCGATTGATGCTTGCAAATATATATATATATATATATATATATATATATATATATATATATATATATATATATATATATATACACATGATCATGAGAGTTTTAAGAGAATGGCTGCTGGAGGATTAATGATCAGAGCAGCAAACTTGGCTTTTGCTTGCATCAGGTAATCAATGACGTTCAGCTAGGCAGATGGGAGGCCAGTATAGAGGCTCAGTGAAAACATGCAGAGCAGTAGCGGTGACTAACCTCCCTTCATTTCTCACTAAGACAGACGGCCTGGACTAACCAAACAGACAAGGTGAAACACTGCTGATACCAGAGTTAAATTACGGGGGCATTACACAATCTAATTATTGTATTCATTTGGGAAGTCAAACACTAGTGCCTTTCTCTACAGCCATTATAGTGAAATCCATTACATATGTTGTATTTTCTTATCATTTTGCTATACTTGCAGCATTATAATGATCAGCACGAAACTACAACTATAATAAGATTTGATATGATAAGATAAAGAGCTTATATGATAGAAATATTATGACCGGAGTACAAAGCAGCTGAAAGTGGACACGGACATCTCATCACATTTGTTGCAATACTACCCGCATTGTTTTGGGGAACATTATTGCCAGGTATTTCAATGCTGAGCATCCGGTTTAGCATTGGCAACCCTGTTTCTGGAGACCCGCAGGATAGGACAGGTTTGGATTTAACCGTCCAGAAAGACCAGGTGTGTTGAATTTAGTCAGATGGTGAACTGACCAGCTGAGCCAGCTGGTCAGGTGATTGACTGGGTGTAACACACCTGGACTTCTGGATTGTTTCAATCCAAACCCTGCACGTCGTTCTGCAGGGACAGAGTAACTCTAAACCGATGCCTGTAACCGGGCAACAGAAAGCTAACATTAATGCAAATGTTTCGACAACAGGAAATGCATAGAATTGCAGACTCACTGAGCTTTGATTGATGTTAATGTTTTCTTTTTAGTTTTTAATCGCAATTTCATTCATCTTTTGGAACATCGACTTGATTTCATGTTTATCGCCGCTTCATTTAGTTTTTCTATGTTCCTGTGACGTGATGTGTTCTTGAATAATGCCAGCTTTTTTTATTCCCACTGCAGTCGAATCCAGATGTAAATAAATGAATAAAATGTTACAGCTTCAAAGTTGCATTTTTCGTGTTTGATAGACAGCTACAGTATACAGTACTGTGTGCGTATGAATAATGATTACAGATTGATAGTTTGGTGTAGATGAAGAAAACGTGTTGCTAGATTTGCGTCAGAGATACATATACTATAAACGGATGGAAATGTCTAATGTTCCACGGCACCTTCCGAGGTTGTGTGGAACACTTTTCTGACAGATGCTCCCCGCAGTTACTAAAGTCTAAAGAAAATGACTCACTCAATGTATACTGAAGTGGAATGAGCGATGACGTAGAAAGTCTTTTTCTGTAGGTCCTTCCAGTTCCATAAACAGAATCAGAAATAAAACAATTTCATCATTGGGAAGCAAATAAAAACATCTCACACAAGCACTGAAAAAAATGTACAATCACCAGAAACAGCACTTTTGTGAGTTTATATGCCTGGCCTTATGGCACAGTGACAACTGTTTGTCGCTAGTGTGAATAGGAAATTGTGTTTACATATTATGTTAATGGTATTTAATTGAAATTGTCTTCACTACAATCATTGTAGTCTAAATATGCTCTTAGTCAAGTACATTTTAAAGGAGTTCATCTTCTCTTGAATCACATTTTACAAGAATGGTTTCTCCTGGCACATATAGGTAATTTGAACCATAATTGTTCACCTTAGTTGAACCTGGACTTCCATCCAGGAGTTTCTTTATGCGAAGGCAGCTCATGTTACTGTGATGAAGCACCCATAAATTGATCATGCTGACCTTACAAAGGAAAACTGTCACAAACTTAGTCAAATCTCAGAAGTATCCAGCCCCCAAAATCATAGGATCAATCGAGCTGACGCAAGGGTTTTACCAGTGTGATTCTCAGACAAGGATGTCAGTGCATGATAATACCACCATCTATCATGGTGATGAGACTAAGTATTGGTTCGCTGTGACAGAAGCTGAGGAATGGGACTCCTCTAAGACAGACTTCACAGACTTACTAGATCAGCAGTCTGTCACAAGAGGCCGCAATCCTTTCAAAATCCATTCAAGTACTGGAATGTGTAGCCAGACTTCTGTGAAAGGCATATATTTTGTTAACACTCTTTTCTTTTCATGACTTAGTTCAAATTGGCGATTTCTGCTGAGAATGAAAAATTGTATTTTTTATTCAGCATTCCACATGACTTTGTCACTTGATTTGTATGCGCTTGCTGATAAGGCAATAAATCTGACAAATATACTTAAGAATCCAATGTTTATCCACAGGTGATAAACAGTTTTTTGATGCCGACTGTCGTTGATGTAGTTAAGTTGAAGCATTGTTCCCTCAAATGCATTTAATGTATTGGAATAAGAATTATGAATTGCTGTATCGTGCTGTCAGTATATTAATTGCATTCAGTAGTTTGTGACTTAAAGGTTTCAGAACTGAAGGCTATCCTTGCTCTTTTGCATTCCTTGAATTCTTCCCTGTCATTTATATTAATTTGAAAATAATCTACATCTCTAGTTAGTAGGGCTGTCAAAGTGAACACATTAACATTGTGATAATGCAGTATATATTCACTGTAAAAATCATGTACACCGTTACAATATTCCTAATTCATTTGGACTCATAAAAGAGCAACAACAAAACATTACGCTTGACATCCCTCTGGTATGATGTCTCAGCAGAGAACTGCTGCTCTTCATTGGAAACCATGTCTGGCAGTTTGAGAAACAAACAAACACTCAGAAATAACCAATGTCAGTTATTTGTCACTTCAGCTCTGAGTTATAGCATCTTAGAAATGTGTCCATCTGCATGTTTGTGTAACAACATCGTGAATAAAAAATAAAGATAAAAATAATTTGAAAAGTTTGTCAATGATACAAGTCAAGGTTTGGGTCATTGTTGAATTTGCATTCAAAGGGTACATTCTAAACGTGTTTAAGAAAAGGTTTTTAGATTTTTTTGCAAATTTATAAAAAAAGAAACAGGGATATCAAATTTGCATAAGAATGTAGACCTCTTTTCTCAGTACTTTGGTGAGGCAGCGATTACATCCTCGAGTCTTCATGGGTATGACGCTATCTCCCATTCTTTTCTGCAGATCCTATCAAGCTCTGTCAGGGTTGATGGTCCCTCCAGAGATGTTCAATCGTGTTCACCTACCTGATCAGGCACTTTTCCCCCCATGTGTAGATTAATAAGTAAAAAATCAATTTAATCCATTTTAGAATAATGCTGTAAATAAACAGAATGTGGAAAAGGTGAAGTAGTCTAATGCTTTCCGACTGCACTGTATATGCGTATTATATTTAATCCATGTAATTTGTAATTTATTGGAATGTGAATCTGACTGACATTCTCCATCTAGGCTAAAATTCTTGAAATAATTGTTTTAATTTTGCAGCACCTATATGATTAATAGCACCCAAGATGGAAGTGCAATGAGACATCACACAACTGAAGAAAGGAATATAAAATTGCACAATATTTTTTTCACCATGTTCTTACAGTATACGTTCTCAGTTCAACTTTGTAAGGAATATGTTGTAATTAGACATTTGTAAGACACCTTTGAATTATTATCAGAATTTCGTTTATAAATCACGGCTTATGCAGATTTTGCAAACATTTTTAATCACAGCGGATAATACATGAGTGTGGCTAATACACAAGTTTATGTTGTCAAAACCGTTTCGCTAACTTTTTCACAGATGATTGCTTGACAATGTAGAGGTCTCAGAAACTCGTGTGGCAAATATTATACACATTGGCATTACAGGGTTTTCAAAAACATATTTTATTCTTCAACAAATTAATTATTAGTAGCGCCCTATGACAGATTTAATATTAATGTACAATGTATGTACGAGTCATAATTCTCCAGGCAAATGCGGTTCATATATAGGCGCGGTTAATACGCGGGATTGTAAAGCTATACAGTTATAGCTTTAAATACAGTGCAGGTTATAAATGGGGAGTTACGGTATGTTAATAACATCATTGTGCATTACGTTTACCTTTTTTGCGTTGTAATAATGACGAAATGTCCATAATCTGCAGTATTAGTGGAATGACAGTGTTTCACAAAATTTACTTACCAGATTATTTACAGAAACATCATAAAATGTGAATTTCTATTGGTAAATAGAAAGGCGCACCAGCTGCATCCTCTATCTCTTCTGACATCTTCATCTTCCATGTCCTCTTCACTTAGACAAGTGATCATCTCTCCTCAAGCAATGGTGGCAAGTGAAATCCTTAGATAATTTCCTTTTTGCTAAAATTTGAGACAGTTCACTGTATTCATTTTCAAGTGAGAAAACGAGCACTGCATTGTATAAGGAATCATTGTGCACTCAAAGTGTCTTTTTGTATTTTGAAATATCCCAAAATGGAAATATTTGAATGACATGTCAATGCGCCAAATGTAACTACAATAGCCCACTACCATTGAATATACATATACATAATACATACAATTTATGGTAATTTTGTGTTCAGAGCGACTTAAGTGCATACATTTTCATGATTTTTCATCCTTGCACCCCATGGGTATCGAAACCCTGAAATCGCAAGTGCTATACTCTAACTGAGCTGTCTATTCAAGTTTACAGGCTGCCTGTGTGTCTTCGAGCACGTCTACACCCACCAACATACAGGTCCAGATAGATTCTCATGGTGTCTATATTGCACTTGTACTTACTATGTACTTACTATGACATAGCTATTTTGAGGTGAATGCACTGTGTGTTTCTCTGCAATAGGGTTTCAGATAAATGACTAAAATGGAAAAACATGTACAAGTAGTCCTATCCAGTTTGTCACAGATCTGTCTCATCTGTGTAGTCTACCACATAAGTCACGCCCATCAGGCTAAAGGGGAATGGCATTGGAAAAGGGATATTTGTCAGTTTGCACCCATGGTCCTCTTAAAGATTGGCTTCCAGATATCATCTGGCAACCTTTCAATTACTGGTTGGATGCTCTACCACTAGAGGTAGGTTACCTGCCGTCACTCATGACATTGGCTGATATTGATACTAGCTTTAATGTTAGCTGATGTTATCTTTTCCACATACATGCAGGAAATTGATATCTATAGATATTGACAGTTTTGGATAGTGTTATTGTAAATTTAATTATTGGGTAGTTAGAATCTTGAATGCTGATTGGCTAAATGTAGTATATTATATTACTATTAATTGTTGTAATCATGCTTGGGTAACACCCCTAAGACAACTCACATTTGGATTCTGTCATGGCCACTGCATTTCTTAATGAGCAACCCAGTCTTGACAAAATCAGTAAATTGAACCCCTTCAATCTTACTAGATTTGATTTCTGTTTGATTAAATTGCAATTCTGTGAACTTACCTGTGTAAGTAACTCTGATTTCCAATTTGACTGGTAAATAGAATGGTAATGTATTTCATGAAACAATCTTACCGTAGTTACAGATAAATAAACATGGGACATGGTGGGAAATAAATAGACATGACATATTAGTGACATTGTCATGTCCTGGCACCTGAGTCCCAACACCCTCTCTCCCTAATTTGGAACATGGACGCCTGTTTGATGTTTTTGGCCTCACCTATGTTCCTAAACTGTTTGCTTCCTGTTGATGTGCCATGCACTGCTTGCGGTTATCTACATGGCCACCTGCCAAATATATTTTTACTTTACTAATTATAAACTAACTTGGTTAAATTTTGAATTTACAAGTTTACCAACTTGTTAAATTAGTCTTTTCCAACCTTTTCATACCAGGACTCTATTTCGACAAAAGATATGGAGGTACTCACCCCTGACCAACTGAAGCTAACTACAATTTTGCCTGCTCATTGTAGTTGTTGTAATTTTGACATGAAGGAGAACTACTGCCTTCTGGTAAAGGTAGCAAAGTTACATGCTTAACTTCAGGCGCAATTATCAAGCAGGCGTTGTCTTACTGTAGAAAAGGAAAAAACAGCATCCGTGCCACCAGGCAGAAATGATGGTGGTCACTGGGAAGAAATGCTGCCAACCTGCTAAACTTGAGTCACACTTTGAGCCGACAGTCTTTCAACTGCTTTTCCCCTTTGGAGTTGGAATCAAGGCCTGAGCATCTCCTGAGAGGTCTGAGCCGCAGAAGGTTTCTAGCTGGTGACTCCATTACCCACAATATTAGACTAAAGAATCACCCTGCGATCATACCAGGGAACAGGCCCCTGATGTAATGGCAAATCTGGGGTTGGTTCTGGTGAAGTCTAAAACTGTCAAGTATAGAGAGTAAAGAGATATTGTTATTCACTTTGGCACCAACAACATTAGGATGGACTGAGGTGTCAAAGCAGAACATAACGTTAGCGTGTGAATTAGCAAGTAAGATGTGTTGGCATCAGGCCCCTCCCAGTAAAGGGTAGTGATGAGATCTACAGAAGACTTACAGAACTCAATCGCTGGCTGAAAACTGAGTTCTGCCCATCGCAGGAGATAGAGTGTGTAGATAACTGACTTGTTGGGGCTCTCCTATAAAAAGGGCCAAGCCTGACCTGCTAAACAGTGACAGACCCCATACTACAGTGGATATAAAAAGTCTACACACCCCTGTGAAAATGCCAGGTTTTTGTGATGTAAAAGAATGAGACAAAGATAAATCATGTCAAAACTTTTTCCACTTTTAATGTGACCTATAATGTAAACAATTCAACTGAAAAACAAACAGAAATCTTAGAGGGGGAAAAATGAAAAATAAAAACTTTACAATAACCTGGTTGCATAAGTGTGCACACCCTCTTATAACTGGGAATGTGGCTGTGTTCAGAATTAACTAATCACATTCAAACTCATGTTAAATAGAAGTCATTACACACCTGCCATCATTTAAAGTGACTCTGATTAATCACAAATAAAGTCAAGCTGTTCTAGTAGGATTTTCCTGACATTTTCTTAGTTGCATCTCAGAACAAAAGCCATGGTCTGCAGAGAGCTTCCAAAACATCAGAGGGATCACATTGTTGAAAGATATCAGTCAGGAGAAGGGTACAAAATAATTTCCAAAGCATTAGATATACCATGAAAGACAGTGAAGACAGTCATCATCAAGTGGAGAAACACAACAGAGACATTATAAAGAACTGGACGTCCCTCCAAAATTGATGAAAAGACGAGAAGAAAAATGGTCAGGGAGGCTTCCAAGAGGCCTACAGCAACATTAAAGGAATAGCAGGAATTTCTGGCAAGTACTGGTTGTGTGCTACATGTGACAACAATCTCCCGTATTCTTCATATGAATGTGCTATGGGGTAGAGTGGCAAGACGGAAGCCTTTTCTTACAAAGAAAAATATCCAAGCCCGGCTGAAGTTTGCAAAAACAAACATCAAGTCCCCCAAAAGCACGTGGGAAAATGTGTTATGGTCTGATGAAACCAAGGTTGAACTTTTTGGCCTTAATTCCAGTAGATATGTTTGGAGCAAAAACAACACTGCACATCACCCAAAGAACACCATACCCACAGTGAAGCATGGTGGTGGCAGCATCATGCTTTGGGGCTGTTTTTCTTCAGCTGGAACCGGGGCCTTAGTCAGGCTGGAGGGAATTATGAACAGTTCCAAATACCAGGCAATTTTGGCACAAAACCTTCAGGCGTTCGTTAGAAAGCTGAAGATGAAGTTCACCTTTCAGCACGACAACAACCCAAAGCACACATCCAAATCCACAAAAGCATGGCTTCACCAGAAGAAGATTAACGTTTTGGAATGGCCCAGCCAGAGCCCAGACCTGAATCCAATTGAACATCTGTGGGGTGATCTGAAGAGGGCTGTGCACAGGAGATGTCCTCGCAATCTGACAGATTTGAAGCGCTTT
>JACXGI010007950.1:0-35248 GCA_016801175.1 Esox masquinongy
AAGAGCTGAAGGCCACTATCAGAGCAACCTGGGCTCTCATAACACCTGAGCAGTGCCACAGACTGATCAACTCCATGCCATGCTGCATTGCGGCAGTAATTCAGGCATAAGGAGCCCCAACTAAGTATTGAGTGCTGTACATGCTCATACTTTTCATGTTCATACTTTTCAGTTGGCCAACATTTCTAAAAATCCTTTTTTTGTATTGGTCTTAAGTAATATTTTAATTTTCGGAGATACTGAATTTGGGATTTTCATTAGTTGTCAGTTTTAATCATCACAATTTAATGAAATAAACATTTGAAATATATCAGTCTGTGTGTAATGAATGAATATAATATCCAAGTTTCACTTTTTGAATGGAATTACTGAAATAAATCAACTTTTTGATGATATTCTAATTATATGACCAGCACCTGTAAGTGAAACTCGATGGTTGTGTCGCTTCTGGATGCACAAGTATAGAATATAGAACTCAGATTGGTAGAGCGGGAAGAATGAGATGTCAGCAATGACAAACGTAGAGTGCAAGCTCTACTCTGCTAAATTGTCAAGAGGAGGAAACGAAAAACAATAATTTAACACAAGCAATTTGATCAAACATCGTTAGACACGACACAGCGCAGAGTTCAATGAGTATGCTAATGTTAGCAGCGCAGAACCACAACAACAGCTAACTCCAACACTGGAGAAGCGAAATAAAATGTCCAGAGACAGCCCGCGGGAAGAAAAAAAATGAAAGAGCAGAGTATGAAAAGATACATTGAATCGCGCACAATTTACTATCGCACGAGTACCAGAGCAGAAAAGCAACGTTCTGCACGTTCAGAGTATCAAACTAGCTAGTGAGGTCAGGGAATAGTAACTGGCTGTGTCTTTGTATGCGCACGTTTGTGTTGAACTGTCAGTAAGTGTCTGTCACATTCATATAAATGTAGCCATCGTCTGAGCCTCAACTCAAGGTAAGAAGCAAGCTAGCTAGCTAACTTTCACAACTCCATAGGCTCAATGGATTAACGTTAGAGATTCGGCAGCAGCAATAAGACCTCCGGTTTTCGTATTTTGCCTTCAAAATAAAAGTCTGCGGTAAAACGTTATATACATTCGGCGGCAAAATAAGACTTAGGATTTTCGTATTTTGTCTGTTGCCACTGGCCGTTTAATACCTTATTGGCCTGAAATAGGCCTACTAGTATTTTACTACTTGGAAAAGTCATAATAATTGAGCAATTGCTAGCGAGACTGTAGACGAACTTTACATTGACAAAGCTATTTCATTTCATGGCACAACAACGTTTGTTTTTCTTTCATTCGTGAATGACATTGATACAATAACTATCTATATAGGTGAAAATAACTTATATAATAACTTTTTCGTCAAGTGAAAAGATGAGAGAATCGTGGAAACACCAGAACCCGGTCCACAACGTTTATAGGGGAGAAAACTTTTGTTTTTTTAATGAAAAAATCTAGTGCAGCTTTAGGTACTTGGTATCGGTACTCGGTCGGCAAGTACCCAAATGTAAGTACTCGTACTTGTACTCAACCTGAAAAAAAGTGGTATCGGTGCATCCCTAATTAAAGCCATTCTAAACAGTAAGTCTTTATTTTTTAGAATATTACATTTATAACACTTTAGTACACAAAATGAAACACGAACACAATGAAAGCTAAGAACAACATCTTGTCTTTTTAAAACAAATGAGTATTTTTTGTGGCCTCCCCTAGAATGCAGAACTGAAGCAATTTGCTTTGCTGTGGATTGTTGGGTAATTTTTTTCAAGTATTCCTGCGGCAAATTCTTCTGGTAGGATTTGCAATAACTCTTCTTTTGGCTTTAGCTTGCCCAGTTTCCTCAAATCTCATCATGACATTTCTTCTAAACATCTCACAAGACATTATTCATTTGTATTATGTATTTTCATGTTTTATTTATTCTAATTTTATATAGTGTTTTTCAAGCAAATAAACACTTAATGCCCAGGTAAATAGCTTTACACAAATTTCTCAGTTGACCTAAGTCTTTGAAAGTCAACAACCTAAAATAGTACGAGACAATGTCAAACTATGAACTAGTTCAGTGCTCCTGATGTTCTTGGTCCTACAGTACAGTATTATTTATTGTCATCCCTTCCTGTGATATATTATTTATTAACTACATGTTAATAAAATACAACATGAACTTAACCAGAGCATACTGATATTGTGAACAAAACATAAAAAGATGAAAACAACAACAATCATTGAATTGTGCTTAGTGCACTTATCATTAGTTGTACATTATTAACGAGTAAGGTTCGCACCCTATTGAACTAAATGCTACTCCATTTTCACAGGCGGTTCTGGCTGATAACCTGTCTCCATAGCTGAGAGAAATGGAGGAACTTCGTTCCCAGTAAGATTATTATTTCTAACTGTATCTATGAGAGAGAGGGCGGCATTTATTGTTTCTATTGCCACTAAACTGTGTTCAGTCAAATGTAAAGTGCCACTTTGTTTCATTCCACTAGTCACATGTTCAGTAAGATATTATTCAAATCAAATTACAACACTAATGTTCATTCACATTACATGTTGGAAATGTAAATGTTCTTGCACTACTCTTATGTTACTCTAATGTGGGCAATTATTATAAAGACCAACCTAGTTGAACATTTGTTATCAGACCCTTTTCACCTTTAATAATAAGATCTTGTAACCAATATAACCATATTTATGTGAAAAACAAATGGATAATATTTCTGAAAAATAATCAATTATGCAAATAAACAATCAATGCCTTGACTTATCAATGCAATCTCATAGCTGTGCACACCATTCATAATGGGATTGCAACTGTTTTGAGATTTAACTAATCTCATTCCAAATCATGAACAAAGGTAATTTTGTCATCACCTGACATCAACTGAAGAAATTCCAAAATAAAGTCAGTTGTCCCTGTAAAAAATCCTTGAAGATTTCTTGGTTGCATACTGAGAAGATTGTCATGGTCCACAAGAAGACAACAAAAGATCTACAGGATCGTATTGATGAAAGGTACAGATCAGGAGAACATTGTGATTAACTCCCTTAAGAAATTCCACAAGACGGAAGCCATTTCTGCTTAGAAAAGAACACGTGAGCCAGTATACATTTTACAAGAATACACAATCACCCAATAGGAAAATGTTTTGGTCTGATGAGACCAAGGGAATACTTTCTGGACATAATTCCACAAAAAATGTTTGGTGCAAAGCCAAAATGGCTTATCAACCAAAGTGCACAGTACCTATCATGGTGGCAACAGCATCATGCTTAAAGGCTCCATTTCTTTAGCGGGGACAGGGGCTCTGGTCAGGATAGAGGGGATAATATATACAGTTAGGTCCAGAAATACATGGACACTGACACAAATTTTGTTATTTTGGCTTTTTACCAAAATATATTGAAGTTACAGTTAAATAATGAATATGGGCTAAAGTGCAGTCGCTCAGCTTTAATTTGAGGGTATTCACATCCAAATTGGAGGAAGGGTTTAGGAATTACAGCTTTTTAATATGTAGCCCTGTGACGACTGCGCCCTCTGCTGCCTCTCCTCCCCCTGCAGCAGGCAGGCTCCAGCGGTCGACGTCACTGGCCTTCTGACACCACCGCCCATCTCATTTATTAATCTCACCTGTTGTCTTGTTTAGCGCACCTGGTCCTCATTTACAAGCATTCCCCCCCAGTATATATGTTCCCTCTGCTCCCCTAGTCTTTGTGTGTTATTGTCTCACTTTCGTGAGCATACGTCGGTGCTTCTTTTTATTAAAGGAAAGACTTTTCTACTAGCTCCTCGTCTCCTGCTCCTCGTCCTTTAAAGCCTGACATGCCCCCTCTTTTTCAAGGAACCAAAAGTAATTGGAAAATTGACTCAAAAGCTGTTTCATGGACAGGTGTGGGCTATTCCTTTGTTATTTCTTCATCAATTAAACAGGTAAAAGGTCTGGAGTTGATTCCAGGTGTAGAATTCGCATTCGGAAGCTGTTGCTGTGAACCCACAACATGCGATCAAAGGAGCTCTCAATGTAAGTGAAACAGGTCATCCTTAGGCTGCAAAAAAAAAAAAATCCATCAGAGAGATAGCAGGAACCTTTAGAGTGGCCAAATCAACAGTTTGTTACATTCTGAGAAAACGCACTGGTGAGCTCTGCAACACAAAAAGGCCTGGACGTCCACAGAAGGCAACAGTGATGGATGATCGTAAGATCCTTTCCATGGTAAAGAAAACCCCCTTCACAACATCCAGCCAAGTGAAGAACAATCTCCAGGAGGTAGGCATATCATTATCCAAGTCTACCATGAAGCAAAGACTTCACAAAAGCAAATACAGAGGGTTCTCCACAAGGTGCAAACCATTCATAAGCCTCAATAATAGAAAGGCCAGATTAGACATTGCAAAAAAAACATCTAAAAAAGCCAGCCCAGTTCTGAAACAGCATTCTTTGGACAGATGAAACTAAGATTAACCTGTACCAGAATGATGGGGAGAAAAAAGTATGGAGAAGGCTTGGAACGGCTCATGACCCGTAGCATGCCACATCATCTGTAATACACGGTGAAGGCAGTGTGATGGCATGGCTGGGCATGGCTTCCAATGGCACTGGGTCACTATTGTTTTTTGATGATGTGACAGAAGACAGAAGCAGCTGGATGAATTCTGAAGTGTACAGTACAGGGAGATATTGTCTGCTCCAATTCAGACAAAGTCAGCAAAGTTGATTGGATGGCGCTTCACTTTACAGATGGACAATGACCCAAAACTTACTGTGATACCAACCCAGGAGTTTTTTAAGGCAAAGAAGTGGAATTCTCTGCAATGGCTGAGTCAATTGGGTATTGGTGGTTCAGGAGAATTGTCATGCATCCTTGACCACAGGTTCTACCCCATGCTCTGTGAAGAGAAAGACCTTTTAGAGATGGCCATGCTTTCTCTGATGGATGTTCGGGCAGAAAGTTTGGAGCGCCTTATAAATAGCTGGTGAGTTGCAGCTACTGTTACTTTCATGTTGTGTACAAGCTTATGGTCCAGTTGATAACTTGGTCGCTAGGTTAAACATAACTAACTACGATGTAGGTACCTAGCTAGCTTTGTGTGGTGTTACTATTGTGTCTGTGAATTTGGGAGCAAGCTATGTCAAAATGCCGGCACGTACAGTGGGGAGAACAAGTATTTGATACACTGCTGATTTTGCAGGTTTTCCTACTTACAAAGTATGTAGAGGTCTGTAATTTTTTTTATAGGTACACTTCAACTGTGAGAGACGGAAACTAAAACAAAAATCCAGAAAATCACATTGTATGATTTTTAAATAATTGATTTGCATTTTATTGCATGACATAAGTATTTGATCACCTACTAACCAGTAAGAATTCCGGCTCTCACAGACATGTTAGTTTTTCTTTAAGAAGCCCTCCTGTTCTCCACTCATTACCTGTATTAACTGCACCTGTTTGAACTCGTTACCTGTATAAAAGACACCTTTCCACACACTCAATCAAACAGACTCCAACCTCTCCACAATGGCCAAGACCAGAGAGCTGTGTAAGGACATCAGGGATAAAATTGTAGACCTGCACAAGACTGGGATGGGCTACAGAACAATAGGCAAGCAGCTTGGTGAGAAGGCAACAACTGTTGGCGCAATTATTAGAAAATGGAAGAAGTTCAAGATGACGGTCAATCTCCCTCGGTCTGGGGCTCCATGCAACATCTCACCTCGTGAGATCACACTACGCCGTCATGGATTAAAATCCTGCAGCGCACGCAAGGTCCCCGTGCTCAAGCCAGCGCATGTCCAGGCCTGTCTGAAGTTTGCCAATGACCATCTGGATGATCCAGAGGAGGAATGGGAGAAGGTCATGTGGTCTGATGAGACAAAAATAGAGCTTTTTGGTCTAAGCTCCACTCGCCGTGTTTGGAGGAAGAAGAAGGATGAGTACAACCCCAAGAACACCATCCCAACCGTGAAGCATGGAGGTGGAAACATCATTCTTTGGGGATGCTTTCCTGCAAAGGGGACAGGACGACTGCACTGTATTGAGATGAGGATGGATGGGGCCATGTATCGCGAGATCTTGGCCAACAACCTCCATCCCTCAGTAAGAGCATTGAAGATGGGTCGTGGCTGGGTCTTCCAGCATGACAACGAACCGAAACACACAGCCAGGGCAACTAAGGAGTGGCTCCGTAAGAAGCATATCAAGGTCCTGGAGTGGCCTAGCCAGTCTCCAGACCTGAACCCAATAGAAAATCTTTGGAGGGAGCTGAAAGTCCGTATTGCCCAGCGACAGCCCCGAAACCTGAAGGATCTGGAGAAGGTCTGTATGGAGGTGTGGGCCAAAATCCCTGCTGCAGTGTTTGCAAACCTGGTCAAGAACTACAGGAAACGTATGATCTCTGTAATTGCAAACAAAGGTTTCTGTACCAAATATTAAGTTCTGCTTTTCTGATGTATCAAATATTTATGTCATGCAATAAAATGTATGATTTTTAAATAATTAATTTGCAATGTGATTTTCTGGATTTTTGTTTTAGATTTCGTCTCTCACAGTTGAAGTGTACCTATGATAAAAATTACAGACCTCTACATGCTTTGAAAGTAGGAAAACCTGCAAAATCAGCAGTGTATCAAATGCTTGTTCTCCCCACTGTATATGTAACTATTTAGACACATGTTTAGAGGATCAGCTGGGTATTACTTTGTTAGGCATGAGCTAACAGCTATAACTACAGTATGTGAACTAACCAGCAGCAGTGTGTGTAGTTGTATTTTATTTTACATTTGAGGTGTGTCATTGTGTCCTTGTGCTTAATACAGCTACAGGTATTGGAGCTGTGGCTGGGCCTCAGTTTATTAGACATTTTTGTAAGTGAATTCATGTCGAGTCTGTAGCTCCACAACTGACCACATGACAAATTATTAAATAACAATAAAGTGTTCCACACTGATCAATATTCATGTTGTCACGTCGGGTTGCAGGAGTAAGGAACCAAATGCAGGCGGAATGCGGTCGGCTTTAATTACACAAATACCACGCACGACCAAACAACAAAGGAAAAGGCTGACTTAAGCAGTAAAACGACTGTACATAACGGTTCTAAAGAAAACTTACATGCAACGGCAACACACACAATGACATCAAACACAACAACAATGATCCACAAATGCGGGGAGCAGAGGGGAAACATTTAAACACTTACAAATTATGTGATAGGGACCTGGTGTGCATGATTAAAGACATGTGACACAAAACAAGTCCGGGATGTGTTTGTGAGTGATGGGAACTGAGTGCACGGAACGGTGGCGCTGCTGCTCACCGTACCGTGACACATGTTTCAGTCTTTACAGGTTGACTGCCTATCGACAATTCACGCTGTGGGCCAGGGGGCACTTGGGAAGAAGGAACAGAGTGCCTAAACCTGCTTGTGTTGTTCATGCTATCCAGTCCAAGTTTCCCTCTGAGGAATAAAATGGCTTTGAATATACTTTCTATGATGGAAACATTTGACTTATTGGAACAATTGATTACAATAGGCTTCATTTAGTAAATGGTATTCTGAAAAACAAGATGATTCTAATAATTTAATTGAACCTGGCTATAGGCCTTTAGTTATAAACCTGCCAGTGTACTACAATATTCAGCTGTGGATGTTGTAAATAAGTCTAAAACCTCTTCCATATGAGTTCATAAGAAATTGCCATTTATGGGAAACATACAGACCAACTTTTATAAAAATATGAATGTCACTGCCTTTAACCAAGTTTACATAAACACAACCAAAAACATAAAAATTACTTAATGCAGATTTGCTTTAAAATAAGTGTTTCAGGAAACCATTTACACTGTTTGTACCCTACCCTTTACTTATGGAAGCGACTGAGATGCTTAGCAATAGATAATCCCTTGTCTTGTTTCTCAAACCCTCTGTGTTGCCCTAGAGTATCTCTCAGACATTCTTTGTTCTCAATCTGCTCCCTCAGTACTTCCTGGATGGTCTTCTCTCTGCACCGGTTAGCTATTCCAGCCATGATCTCCTGCCTGAAGTTGTATGTCTTCTCTTTCCTGTTCAAGACAACAACATACTGCTTTGCTTCCTTGGAGAACTGGTGCCTGAACTGCAGTTTCCTGTCCCTTGTAACTGCACAATCCCGTGCCACATTGCTGTTGTGATCTATGGCAGCCACATGGAGATCAGGTCAAGTCACAAATCTTATCTGAAAAGTTAAAAACTGTTAAGTTATAAAGAACAGAACATGTTTCAGCGTCACAAATCACAAAATGTTATCTGAAAAGTTAAAAACTTATTAGTTATAAAGAACAGAACATTTTTCAGCGTAAAGCCGTAACAAGTTAATTGAAAATTAAGACGTGTACTAAGAAAGTTACAGAAAGCTATGGTTATCCCAGGTCACTTCGATAACAAATGGGTTACACTTACAACCATCATGATGGCTTCAAGCAAGGTGGGTGAGTGGCTTCACAAGCCTCATACAGTCAGATGTTATGTGACTGGTCCGCTCAGGCAGTTGCGAAATAGAAAAAAAAAATACTGGGGTTATTAAACAGCAAAAGAATTGTGATGATCAAATTATGCAATTTGAGGTGATAGTGGTTGCCTAGTTGATACAATAATTAACTATTGACTAACTGATCTAAAACTACTTGGAAACAAACTAGAATACAACAGTCATGAAATGCAGGTTTAAAACACTATGGTAGTCTTTAAATAATTTAAGTAATTATTTGATCGGGTGCTAGTAATATAAACCTTACAATAATGGCCTAGCTAATGGATAGATGGGCTAAGCATCGCTAACCTAAGCCAAATAGATGTTAGCTAATTGGGTACCACGCTTTAGAACACATCTGTGTTTAATTTAGAAAGAAGCAGTACCCATGAAAATGTTTCAGTACCACCAATTATTTTGCTACAGTCTATATATCTTACAATATATACATATCTACACTATGCCTAGCAGCTACAGACCATACCTCCTCGAGCACGTCTTCACGCTCTCCCTTCCGGCTGAACAGAGTGGCTACTCTTGGTTGCGGGTCTGGTTGCCACTTAAGAGGTAGGACATGGTAGTCTTCTTTACTGTAAAATTAATTTGTACTACCTGGGGCTATGCAATATGATCCCCCTTTGCATCTCTTTTTTTCTGGTTCGTTTGAAGGCATTTTTAACTACCTGTTATCAATTTGTCAATCTTGTATCTAGTAATGCCTGCTAGCTGTCAGTGAGAAATAACAATGCTCGTTACGTCACTAACGTGACGATTCCAAGATGGCTGCGCCCTACATTGAAGTAGTAAAGTTTAAAACGTTTTTATTTACAAATGCACAATTTTGCTCTTTTAGTTATCAGCTAAAATTTTATGATCGTATAACAACAATAATAGGGGCCATACTTCATAAATCGGTTCAGTTCCACTTTAAGGCAGAAAGACCCATGAACAAACTACAACTGAAGACAGCTGCAGTAAAGGCCTGGCAAAGCATCACAGAGGACGGAACCCAGAGTTTGGTGATGTCCATGCGTTCCAGACTTCAAGCAGTCACTGCTTGCAAAGGATTCTCGACAATGTATTAAAAATGAACATTTTATTTATGATTGTGTTAATTCGTCCAATTACATTTGAGCCCCTGAAATAAGGGGACTGTGTATGAAAATGGTTTCATACCTAAACGTTTCATAAAATATTTTTGTTCAACCCTTTGAATTAAAGCTGAAAGTCTGCACTTCAATTGCATCTCGGTTATTTTATTTCATGTACATTGTGGTGGCGTACAGAGCCAAAATTATGAAAATTGTGTCAGTGTCCAAATATTTAGCTGTAGCACTAAATATCAAGATATTTTGTTGCAAGTCCTCTGC
This sequence comes from Esox masquinongy, assembly GCA_016801175.1. NCBI lineage: Eukaryota > Metazoa > Chordata > Actinopteri > Esociformes > Esocidae > Esox > Esox masquinongy. The sequence continues at coordinate 9,902 of JACXGI010007950.1, forward strand.
CATATAGCTGATATTAAAGTATAATTTGCGCTTTCATCAGTGGTCTGAAGCACACAACCAAATCAACCAAGGAACGGATTGCAGAAAGGACGATAAATGTCCTGGGGTAGCATAGTCAGAATCCGGACCTCAATTCGCCAAAGAAATAGTGGAATGACGTAAAAAGGGCTGTGCACAGGAGATCCCTTTGCAATTCAAATAAGCTTGAACTAATCTGCAAAAAGTGGGATAACATCCATAGTCCATAGCTACTAGGTTGATAGAGAACCATCCAAACAAAATTGACTGCTACGATCCAAGCAAACCAAGATTTCATAGTAAGATTAGAAGTGTGGTGTATACAATTATGCAAACAAAGCATTAACAATTTTTTTTCCTCCATATTATTTTTCATACAATATTGTATTAAAGGCGAGAAAAGCTCTGACATGATTTGCATTGATCTAAGCCTGTACACACACAAAAGCTGCATTTTCAATAATGGTATGTAGATGTTTGATATCCACTGTATAAAGAGTTGTGAACAAACCACCCCATAAAATACCTTCACTACACTTAAATTATCACAAAAAGAACAGTAACTCAAAGCTATAGACCATTTTGTCAATACATTTAAATACCTTTCTTTAGAGAATAATCACACAGATTTTTTTTCTAATTCAAAGCACAAGCTTTTTTGGGTTTCAAGTCTGGAGATTGAAATAGCCATTGCAAAATGTTGATTTTGTGGCCAATTATACAGCTGTGCTCAAAAGTTTGCACACCCTTGGAGAATTGGTAACATACAGCTCCGGAAAAAATTAAGATACCTCTGCACCTTTTTCTTTTCCTTTCCAAAAAAATTGAAAAGGAAAGTTTTGAGTGAGGAACAGAAGTGTTCAATTTACAGTGGTCTCTTAATTTTAACGCTTCTGTTCCTCACTCAAAACCTTCCTTTTCGACTTTTTTGGAAAGGAAAGAAAAAGGTGCAGTGGTCTCTTACTTTTTTCCGGAGTGAGCAGGCAAAACACATGTATTTTATTTCTTATGGGATTCACATTCAACTGTAGGTCATAACAGAATGGCACAATCATAAAATAAAACATGGCAACAAAGAAAAAAATGAGCTGACCCCAGTTCAAAAGGCATAGCCTTAGTTGTTAATACTATGTATTGCCCCCTTTAGCATCAATGACAGGATGCAGTCTTTTGTAATAGTTGTCTATGAGGCCCTGGATTCTTGCAGGTGGTATAGCTGCCCATTCGACTTGGCAAAATGCCTCCAGGTCATGCAAAGTATTTTTCCAGCGCAGCCTGTATTTCTCCTGAGGTTACCTGTGGGTTTTTCTTTGTATCCCGAACACTTTCTTGGTCTACCTGACCTTGGCTTGGTATCAAGAGATCCCCAAATTTTCCTTTTCTTAATAAGTGATTGAACAGTACTGACTGGCATTTGCAAGGCTTTGGATATTTTTTTATATCCTTTTCCATCTTTATAAAATTCCATTACCTTGTTACGCAGGTCTTTTGACAGTTCTTTTCTGCTCCCCATGGCTCAGTATCTAGCCTGCTCAGTGCATCCACGTGAGAGCTAACAAAATCATTGATTATTTATACACAGACACTAATTGCAATTTAAAAAGCCACAGGTGTGGGAAATTCACCTTTAATTGCCATTTTCACGTGTGTGTCACCTTGTGTGTCTGTAACAAGGCCAAACATTCAAGGGTATGTAAACTTTTAATCAGGGCCATTTGGGTGATTTCGGTTATCATTATGATTTAAAAACGAGCCAAACAACTATGTGATAATTAATGGCTTCACATGATATGTCTTCATATGTCTTCATACTATCCTTAAATAAAAGGTTTTTTTTGGCATGTTTTTTTGCATGATCAGTCATATTTTCAAAATCAATACCAAAATTTCTCATTTTCTGCCAGGGTATGCAAACTTATCAGCACAACTGAACATTTATTTTGTGATCTTGTTTGTATTGGGATTATTGTTTTACTCAAAGATGCAGACAGACTAGTTTTTGATTCAAATTGTTCTACACAGTGAATCAAGCGACTATTGTAAGTGTTTCTGTTGTCCTTCCCTCATTTGGATCTGTGCCTAGGTCTTACAAGGATAAGGTCCAAATAGAAGTAAGGAAATATCTTACTGTAAACATAGAAGGACAGAGTGGGAGAGGCTCCTTGTCTGGAAGCCCCGACTGGATGGACTAAGAATGATTTGGACAAAGCTTGATCCCACAGTAGCAACGGAACTGAGGATGAATCAGTGTGCTCTAGTCTGATCCCTGTGGAATGATAGTAAATAAACAAGGCTCAACTGGGTATGTGTGTTTGTCAGTACTACTACTGAGGTTTTCAGACTGAATGAGAAGTATTGCTCCGACGTGACTTCCTTAAAAATTGTCTGTAGCTGTAAAGTGCGCACATCCATGTAAATGTTTTTTATGGTTTCTGACATATAGTAAGATAACTGGTCATTTAAGTACTGTAAAACCTCCCCTGTAAAATGTGCAGTAACATCCTGGCAGCAAGTTCATCTAAAAAGACATGTTTCACAGTGAAATACATGATGTACATATAAAGTACTTGCATGACTTTTGATAGGATTGTCTTCTCTATTTTTCACATGTCCGATCTACTTTATCACTAATCCAAATTGATCATCACATAGTATATTGATTTGTACGGAATGAAAAACCCTAATGCCCCACATTTTTAGGAGTGGGCATTGGTACAATGGTTTCAGCCAATAATGGCATTCGGGCGACATTCAGAAACAGAACTATGTACTGTAAAAATAGTGTTATTTTGATGCACATGCATCCAGGGCCGTTGCTGAGGCAGGGAACTGTCGCCTGGGGGCCACAGTTGGGTCCTGACCGCAGAGGTGCCACTAGGCATCTCTATTTTCAGAGATGTGCTGCATTACCTCTAATTGGGGACCCTATTTACGTTGCCCTTGTTTTGCTGGCAGTTGTGGATCATTGTTTGCATTATGTGCTTCAGTTTGCGGGTTGCCTCTCCTTTTGTTGTTTTCTGTTCAAGTTTATAAAGAACATTAAAAGGATGTTTCCCTTAAACTCTGCGCCTCCTATACCGTGACTAAATGAAACACCAACCAAGGATGCTACAGAGCTGGACCCTGGTCCCAGTCAGGATCCACATCCTGCTCCAGGGGCGGAGCCTCCACCAGTCCCGGTTCCATGTCCTTCTCTGGGGGCGCAGCCTTCTCCGGTCCTGGTACCGCGTCCTACTCCAGGGCCGGAGCTGCCACCTGGTGCCGCACCCTCCCCCCTTAGATGTTCCGGTCTTGCAGTCGGGAGCCCGCGCCTTAAGAAATCCGGACCTCAATCATCTGTCAGGTCCTGGCTGGGAGCCTCTAGGCATCTCTAAGCGCCTGGGGGCCACAGCCAGGGTCTGACTGTTCATATGTCTGTAGTAATTATTTTTCACTTGAAAGAAATATTTTAAACCAAAATAATGCAGTAGCTGATCAATACAGAATTCACTTTTTCTACATGTAATGGTTAGATACCTCACCATTACATGTGTGTAATTATGATGGAGCTATGTCCCAATCCTAGGCTTCTGCAGACCAAGATTCTTCCAGAAAAAGTGATGCCAGTGAAGCTCCACTGAATCTGACTATATTGGAGGTGAGTCTAGCTATCAAAATAATGTGTGGTAGGTTTGTTGAAACCTACCACACATCTTTAGGTGTGGTAGGTTTGTTGAAGGTTTGTTGAAACCTACCACACCTAAAGAAAGCCTATCACCCATTGACCTCCTGAATGCCATCTATAAGATGCAGCTTGATGGTATTTTTGGAGAGTTTTGTACTGTGTAAGGTACTGTATATTCTCCACTCTACCTGTGACAATTGTAGGTGGAGAACATGCATTCAGCAAGCCAAAACTTGAGAAAAACTATCTTTGCTCAACAATGTGCCAAGACTGAAACAGTCTTGCCCTGTTTTCTATTGCTAGCCAGTTAGTAAAATATATTGACTTTAAAGATATTATCAATGACTTTGTTAACAAGAAGGCTTGGGCCAGGGCTATTAGTGCGACGTAACCTACTATGGGCACACTTTGGAGATACTTTGGTAGATATTTTTATGTCTCATAGAAAACAGAGAATTACTTATATATTTGTTTAAACTAACATTAGGTCCAATTTTTTCACTTGTTTTATGCAGCATAACAAACTAATATGCTTTTTATTTTTATAAATAAGTAAATACTTATCAAAAGTATTTTAAAAAAGTGTTGTGGCTAATTTATTGTTTGAGAATATGTAAATGATGTCCAAATTATGATGTTATTTGAAATAATCTGATGCATTATGTATGTTGCACTTTTATTGGAAACCAACAGATATTTCCGCTGAGCAAACATGCAACATGCAACAAATTTTCCTAGTTATCATTCAAGTATGGACATTCATCCTATGAAATACATTAATATAACCTAATCTATACATTTCTTATGACTGGGTGTCCAGATAAACATCACGAAAGAAGGAGCCTACACTAAATGTTGTGTTTATATGCTTGTTCAGTATATTAGTTTGACCGATTTACATAAATAAACTTAACTCAGAAACATCTTTGAAAATGTTGCATTGATATTTTGATTCTGTATAGTTCTGGATGTAATAGCTTGGCATTGGTATTAAATAACAGTTAGAGAGAGCACTATAACAATTGTATGCAAACATCAGCACACTGATCATGACAGTCATAGGGGGCCCAGAATTCCTGGCAATGACCCTGGCTATGAAAGCAGCCACTTATAATTGAAAATATTTGTTGTAACCACTATCTTTTTTAGAGGGTGATGGAGCTTGATCCTGTAATTAACTATTACAAAAACATCTTTGTCGATGAGGCAGGTTTCAGCCTGGCCAAAACTTGGTGCCATGGGTTTAAAATCAATGCCCAAGCAACTGTCCAAGTGCCCAGACAACGTGTGGGAAACATATCCATGTGTGCTGTTACCACCCCGTTTCCAAAAAAGTTTGGATGCTGTGTAAAATGCAAATAAAAACAGAATGCAATAATGTGCAAATCATTTAATCCCTATATTTAATTGAAAATAATACAAAGACATGTCAAAGGCATATCAAATGTTGAAACTGAGAAATGTTATTGTTTTTGGAAAAATATATGCCCATTTTGGATTTTATGCCAGCAACATGTTTCAAAAATTTTGGGACTGGGGCATGTTTACCACTGTGCTGCATCACCTCTTCTTTTTACAATACTCTGTAAGTGTTTGGGAACTGAGGAAACCAATTGCTGTTGTTTTGAAAGTGAAATGTATTCCCATTCTTGCTTGATATAGAATTTCAGCTGCTCAACAGTTTGTGGTCTCCATTGTTGTATTTTTCGTTTCATAATATGCCAAATGTTTTCAATGGGTGACAGGTCTGGACTGCAGGCAGGCCAGTTTAGCATCAAGACTCTTTTACTACGGAGCCATGCTGTTGTACTACGTGCAGAATGTGGTTGGCATGGTCTTGCTGAAGTAAGCAAGGCCTTCCCTGAAAAAAAGGTAGTCTGGATGGCAGCATATGTTGCTCCAAAACCTGTATATATTGTTCAGCATTAATGGTGCCTTCACAGACGTGCAACATAATGCACTCACAAACCATCACGGAGGCTGGCTTTTGAACTGTGCGCTGATAAGCTTGATGGTCTCTCTCCTCTTTAGTCCGGAGGCTGCAGCGTCCATGATTCTTAAGAATATTCCCTCCCTTTTTCCACTCACAACCCTCACACCTAACATTCCTGAGCCCATGCAGAGATTTCCAGTACAGAATCATATCTGTTTTTAATACAGTGGCGCCAGAGGGCACGAAGATCACGGCCATTGCCCTTGCGTACAGAGATTTCTCTGGATTCTTTAATTATAATGGTCTTATGTACCATATTTAATGATCTCATGTTCAGATTATGAGATCCCCAAACTCTTTGCAATTTTATATTGAGAAACTTTATTCTTAAATTGTTGCACTATTTGCCCGCGCAGTCTTCCACAGAGTGGTGAACCCCTCCCGATCTTTACTTCTGAAAGACTCATCCCCTCTGGGATGCTCTTTTTATACCCAATCATGTTACTGACCTTTTGCCAATTACCCTAATTAGGTGTGAGATGTTCCATCAGGTTCTTTTTTTGTATTACACAACTTTTCCAGTCTTTTGTTGCCCCTGTTCCAGCTTTTTTGAAACGTATTGTTGGCATCAAAGTGGGCATATATTAAGGAAAAATTAAATTTTTTCAGTTTCAACATTTGATTTGTTGTCTATGGACCATTTTCTGTTGAATATAAGGTTTGCATTCTGTTTTTATTTCCATTTTTCCCAACTTCTTTGGAAACAGGGTTGTATATCCAAACTGGTGTTAGGATGTTGGCCTGTTCTTGGATCTTACAGCGCTGCACATCTTAATAAGTTCCACAATGATATTGAGCTGGTACGTCAAGGTGAAGGGGTCACCCACTGTATGTCATTGTGTGGGACAGAGTTAGGTTTCACCATTCAGAGGTCGTTAGAGGATGGTTTTGGGCCAATCCCTAACTCCTGATCCTATACCTGATTTAATGACATTTCCTAATATCTTTCTTACAGTATTTGTAACATTTGATTTGACAAAACCGTATGTTGCAATAAGAGTTACTTTTTTGAATCAATAGTTGTAGAAACTTTTTTCATTGACTACACTTTTGATTAGGGGATAGATATTATGGAAAATATGTTCAGTCAATTGTTATAGGAAGTATACATATAGTTTTCCCTAATGTGAATGTGAAAATGGTGTAATGTACTGTAACACATTACCTTCAGCAATTCAAATGTCATTTTGAAACACTTCTTGCATTATTTTCTCTTGGATTAACTGGTTGTTACAATTACTAAATTGAAAGGATTGCATTATGCTTTCATGATTTAATCAATGTGCTAATTATATTTCACAAAAAAACAGTGTTGTTTACAAAACAAATGAAAACACAATCAGTTGTTTTGAATGTAGAACGTGCTATGTTGCAAGTGTGATCAGTTTGGAATTTTGTACTAAGAGTTTGAAAAATGACCACATACTTGTGACAATAGTACCAAAGCGATTAAAAAAGTATTTTCATTGACATTATGATGTTTGGTGGTCATGTAGTCATTAAATGCAACATAGGAGATGTATTTGTTGTTGCTGCAGTCAACATTATGAAATCAATATCGTCTTTGTATTATTAGTCACATTGTAAAAAAAAATCAGCGAAGAATTGTGTAAAAACAATTACAATACATACTGTACATGACATTGCTTTTTCAATGATATTGTGTTGTTTATGTTTAAAACCACATAGAACATTGTTGCACACTAATTAGTCAAAAAATACATAGATAATATCTGTCACACAGGTCCCAAAAGGTCACACATTAGGATTTACACGCTTCAACAATTCTTCATCAACATTCATGTAAATATCTGAAGGAGAAGGTCATGGCTGACATACTTGTTATAATCATATCTCCTTTTTGCTCAGATAGCAATGTGTTATGTGACCGTGTACATACCTGCAAGAGATGTTAGAGATTAACTAATTTCATTCATGATTCAGTGGCCAACAACACGTCTAACCATTCAGAAAGATGTGAATATATGTCCATAAAATCTGCCTCTTAACAATTTAACAAACCGCTAATAGCTTCAATAATAGTGTATATTTAAAGCTTAATCAAAACCAAAATAAATTATTTACATATCTGCGAAATTGTTCTTGATCCGTTCACATAAAACAAATCATACACTCTAAAAAGAAAAGGTTTTGGATAAGCTTTAGAGGTTGTTCACATTGACACTATGGGGGATCTCCTGTTAGTATTTCAAGAAAAATTTATGAATGAAATGGGAAGGGAATTGTAAATAATGTCTTATACTCATTACTCGAAGAACCATATGAATGACCTACCTGGTCAAAAATCTACCACAAAAGATTGTTAAAATCCTTCTTTGAGGAACCTTTAAAAACAGTTCTTTGAAGAACCCCTGAAGGACAGTAGTGGGCTTACAAAAAAGGCTGCCCCTACAAAAAAGAGAGCTGCCCCTTAATAGCTGCATAATTAAATGTTTGTTAGTGTCAAAACCCATGTAAAAAAACAATTTAGTCAGACAGTAAAAATTGATAAAGTCTCTGGATGTGAGTCAGATTTTTGAAAAAGTTGACTCAGGGTCAGAAATACAGTAGATACCTTTTTTTTCAATTTAAAGGAGAAACCAAAATTCTACACAGCTATTTGATTTCAGAAATGCTTAATATATTATTTTAATACCATTTAGTGTACTACAGAACAAAATAAGTGGTTACAAAAAATACACTAAGCATTCTGCTTTTTAAGCTTGTAGTAAAGTTAGCAATGCTGATGAATTGCAAACCACAGATGTTGGGTGCAGATCAGCTTTCACACACAGTTGTGCACATCAACAACACAAACCAAACTACAATCTAAAAAAATACACTAAGCATTCTGCTTTTTTAGCTTGGGTACTATAATTTTTTTACATTAAAATGAGAAAGGTATTCAGCATAATAATCAAGTGGTTGCTAAAGCTGGACTTCCCTTTAAAGTCAGAGTTTATGTGAAATTATAAAACATTATCTAGATTTAAATTGGACACAAATTAAAATCCTCTGTGGGAATAACAGACCTGTCTTATATGCATCCATATATAAATGTTAATTACTTCTACCACATATCACTTATCAAAATGGTACATCACTAAATGGTTTAACAAAAATAGCCTCTTAGACGACACATGTCAAAATTTAAGAAATCACAGCATCAAACATCCAATGTCTGTCTGGTTATTCTCCACGTTCCATCTCCTTGTTCAACCTCATTTCCTTTCTTGAACCCATGTCCTCATCACTCTGGAACCATTTCAACACTATCAACCATAAGTTGAGTCATGGTGAAATTCCTGCACAGTTGACTAATAGCCTTGGAATCAGCCCCATTAAAATATAATGCGGTCTCCCCCTATCTACCCCCAACCAAAGCTCATGCTGAGACTGAACTGCTGGTCTAGGGAGATGGAGGAGAGTAAAGACCCACACACACAGACGACCCTATTCCAGATTTGGATGAAATCCTCTAATTCCCTTTGTCCCAGCATCAGGTCTGGGCTGAGATGGAGTAGCTTAGCTGTCTTAGTGGTGGCATTCCAAACAGACTTTGCTGTAACCCCCATCAACGGCTGCATTCCAAACGAAGGCTTTAGGTTGTTCACTACTTTAATACCATCCACATCAGGCCTGCAGAGTTACGCTATTGAAACATCCTGGATTTTGTTGGACAGGATAAAATATATAGACATTTTAATTAACAGAACTGAGTAATCATTTACTTCAATGGAGACTCCTGTCCTATTTTGCCTTTGCCTTTTTTTTGCCTTTGTCTAGTTTTGTTGGGGCAGGTTAAAAAATAATATTTACTGTTGCTAATGAGTCTACACAACCTTATGGCTAAACTAGACCACTGCCCCGGCACAATAACATTTCCCAAAAGTGAGCTTACGGTGATCAAAGAGTAATGCTTTATCGCAAATAAAAGCATCACAACTGCAATGCGAGGCTCACTTTAAGCAGCGTAGTTTTAGTCGATTTTGTTTCTCAGGAAGAGTTTCTGACATGAAGCAGTTTCATCTCTGCTTCTCATGAAGCCAGAGGGAAGCTACAATAATGGGAATGTTTTTTCATCAAGAAAATGCAATCGGTTTAACTGGTTTTAAGGGGATTGAAAGCTGTGAAAACAATCCAACATATTTCTGTTAAGATTTTGGTCTGGCTTGTATGCAAATTTCAGTCATCTATGACAGACAAAAAAGGACATCTCTGTAACAGAGGCTCTTCACACTTGTAGAAGGTAAAGTTAGCAAATGCTGATGAATTGCAAACCACAGGTGTTGGGTAGAGATCAGTTTTCACACACAGTTGTACACATCAACAACACAAACCAAACTACAATCTAACGAGGAACTGGAGTAGAAAAAGAAAAGTTGTTTAGCTAGCGGTGGTGAAATTCCACTTCCACAGTTTATGTGGGGTTGAATCTATGGCTTAACCTGGAATTGTTGCACAAAACAATTTCCGCTGAAAAGAAGGATACTATCCTACACGCAGCTTGGATTCTATGTAGCTAGCTTGTTATCTAATTATTAACTTTAATTGTTACTCAGTTAGGTATTGACCTATGGACTGTTCTGTCAATGCTAGCTGAAAAATACAATCTATTAACAATTATTTTCATATTAGATTTGTATAAATTTAGAACAATTTTTCTACAGCACATTTGAACTGCCAATATCCAACAAGGTCTGGAGGTTTAGTCTGTCTCCCAAACATCGTTAACAGATGTACCACCCTTTCAGGTGGTTTTGTGATGGGACTGGGCTCCAATGAATCCATAGGCTGTACAACAATCTCGAGGAAAACAAAAGTTAGGATAGTGATCTCTGAACTGATGAGCTCAACTAGAGGACTCAAAACAGTGTCCACTGGATGCTGAAGACATTCTCACAGACTCTGGACAACACAGCATCTTTGCTTGTCCACTAGTGTACTTGTCTAGCCTTTCCTGCCTTGTGTACAATTACAATAAGTACACAAAGTCAAAGTCCAACCTTGATTTCTAGAAGAGATGTATGTTTAAGGTCCAGGAGAAATCCTCTGAGATGTGGACACCCAGGAATTTGAAGCTGGACACACGCTCCACCTCTGTACCATCGATGAGAACTGGGACGTGACTGCAGCCTTTAGACTTCCTGTAATCCACAATGAGCTCCTTGGTCTTTGCATCCTCCTTCTAGGCTGACTCGTCATTGCCACTGATCAGGCCTACCACCGTGGTGACGTCTGCAAACAATACAAAGGTGTTGGAACTCTGTACAGGAACGCAGTCATGGGTGAAGAGAGTGTACAGGAGGGGGCTCAGCATGTAGCCTTGTGCAGGGGTGCAAACTTGTCACCTTTCTGCGAAATTCGCCGTTTTTACTTCAAAATAGGTAATCCACGTGAAATGTGTAGATCTGCAATAAAAATATATTTTTTTGGGGGGTGGGTCTAGTCTACATCTGATCTAGGTCATCTGCGAGTAGGAATAAAATATTTTCTGTTTCGTGAATCCACTTTACCCTGTGGAGACCGTTTTTCCCCGTCTGGCCACTCTGTTTCATCACAATGTGCGAGCTAGAAGAATCTTCCTGTCTGCTCTCATGCTTTTCCACTAAACTGCGCTGTTGCTGGACAGACCAACTTGTGCCACAAACTCTGAACAATGTTTAGCTGCTTCGGGAGGCTAGCTACACTTCCAAGCAGCGATGAACACACGCACAGCAAGCAACCTATTTTTGAAATAATTATGCGGGTGGTAAGGTTACCTCGTCAACTTAGGTTTGTTGTACCTTCCTAAGGTAACTAGCTAAGTTGGCTATGGCGCTTCTCCATTGACCAGCATATTGATGGTATATTGATGGTACAGGACGGCAAGCATGTATCTGACCCGTGCAGTGTTGCCTGCACGGCAAGGTAATGAAGAAGTGCCAATCATAATGCAGACATCCCAACTCTCCCTGAAGTTCCGGGAGTCTCCTGCATATTAAAAGCGTCTCCCTGATGCCCGCAAACCATATACAATCTCCCGGAAATAGATTTTTTTGTGAACTCTGGCAAGAGTTAATGACCCTGGGGACTAAGTTTTAATTTTTTGGGTTTCACTACTTTTATATTTGGGCTTATAAACAATATGTAATGTAAATGGATCATTGTGTATTTGATAAGGTATAAGGTAGTATTTGAGTCAAAAATGCACAATAAAATAAATAATGTTATAAGCGAAATCAGATTTTTTTCTACATATCATTGAATTCTGACCACAACACAACCATATAGAACAATTCTCCCAATACAAATGTTCTTTGCAAACAAATTTGCAAATTTGCATTGTTTCACAGTAAATGTGAAAAGAACAATGAAATAATTCACCTTTTGTCCAACACGTTTTTGACACACATTATTTTTCTATTTATCATTGCAGTCAACCACAAACAACCTTGTGCAACAGTTCTGCCATTCCAAATATGCAAAGCTGACAATATCTATAATGATCACATTTGTATTACATTATTTCATGATGAATAGGTTATTTGATCTTACTTACCAGTCCTATATTTGGCCTTCGTTATTGTAATCCGTTAGCATGTTGTTAGCATTCCTCCTTTGTGTCCTGGTCACTCAGCAATCCATCACTTGAAAACCAAAAAGGACTATGGCTACATTGAGTAAAAGCGTTTTTACGCTTTGCCATTTTATACTACTAATAATAATACTTATAAAGCTGTTGAAAACACTATCACTAAAAAAACCACTAAAAACTATCCTTTCTCTGTCTGTGCTCTCCGTTATAGTGAACCGTTAGCATGTTGTTAGCATGGTGTTAGCATTCATTCTCTGTTCTGGACACTTACCTATTGAGGTTGTGCCAATCGAAATAGTCATGTCTACATAGTTTTTTTTCGATTTGCTAGAATACCTAACAGTTACCTTCCCCTGACTGGGTAAAATAAAATATTCTGCCTAGCAACAACCTTCCATTGGTTGAATTTCGAAAATCAGCAACCATTTCATTGGTCAGGTGCACCATAGGGTAAGGTTGAATTGGATGATGATGACAACCAGGAAATGTACCACGTAAACACAAAGCATATGTGCGTTTTCAGCGGAATCTCAGGAAAACAGCAAAGACAACCAAATCTCTCCATCACAAACGGGTCTGAAAATATGTAATACGATGTCATTGTTATGCAAATACACCCAGTGCGTGGGCGGATGCGCCTAATCCGTTCTCCGAGGGGAGCAGAATCCTGAATCACATACTGCATAGACTAGGATGGTAGTAATCCTGTATTTGTGACTGAATGGGACGTAGTTCCTCATCATAAATTTCCGCCTCGGGGGGTGGGGGGGGTGGTTTTCATCTTTGTCACCTTTTCCACCCCTGATTAGTTTGCACCCCTGCTTGTGGAACACCAGTGTTCAGGATCAGGGTGGAGGAGGTGAAGTTGTCTAACCTGAACAGACTGGGGTCTGTTGGTTAGGAAGTCCAAAGTCCAGTTGCAGAGAGAGGAACTGATCCCCAGGTCATAGAGTTTGTTGATCAGCTTAGAGGTGATGACCATGTTGAATGCTGACCTAAAGCATTCTCACATAGGTGTTGGTTTTGTCCAGGTGGGTCAGGGCAGAGTGTAATGCAGTGCAAATGGCATCCTCTGTAGACCTGTTCGACCGGTAGGCAAACTGGTAAGGATCCTGTGTTGGGGGGAGGCATGACTTAAAGTGGGTCAGAACTAGTCTTTCGAAGCACTTCATGATCGTGGGGGTGAGTGCAACAGGTCAGCTGCATCAAGTAATTCAGGCTAGATGCAGTTGACTGCTTCAGCACTGGCACAATCGTTGCAGTCTTGAAGCACGTGGGGACGACTGCCTGGGCCAGTGACATGTTGAAAATGTCAATAAAGACCTTGGCCAGCTGCCCAGCACATGCTCTGAGCACACGCCCGGGGACGCCATCAGGACCTGCAGCCTTGCGAGCATTCATCCTGCTCAGTGCAGATGACACATCTGCGGTGGATAGTCTGGGGGGGATTGTCTGAGGGAAGTGCGGCTTTAATGGCTGGCTCTTTTTTGTCCCTGTCAAAGTGGGTGTAGAACCTGTTAAACTCGTCGGTGAAGGAGACATCGCTGGCTGTGGGGGTAGGGGTTTTTGGATGGTAGTCTGTGATGGCTTAGATGATCTGCCACATGCGTCGGGGTTCGGAGTTATTTGTGAAGTGCTCCTCAATCCACAGTTTTTGGTCATTTTTAGCCATCTTGATGCCTACTTTCAGGTTGGCCCTGCATGAGCTGTTAGACCTCCGCATTGCCGGATCTAAAAGCAGTTTTGCGTGCCTTCAACAGTTGTCAGACCTCTCTGTTCATCCACGGCTTCTGTTTGGGTAAGATCTGTATTAGTGTATGGGTGGTGACATTGTTGATGCAGATGTTGATGTAATCTAGAATGGAAGAAGCACGTTTCAATGTCCTTATGGGAGTCAAGGGTGAATTGGGTGGCAAATGTTTAATGAGGGGTAAATCCTTGGGGAGTAGGAACAGTGAAAGGTGATCAGTCTGTCCCATCTGGGGGAGGGAAATGGCTTTGTAAGCCTCCAGAATGTTTGTATTCACGTGGTCTAGTGTAGTCTCTGGTGGGGCAGGAAACATTTTGGTGGAATTTGGAAAAACAGTTTGGGGATTTGAATGGTTGAAATCCCCTGCGACCACAAAAACACCATCCGGATGTTCCTTCTGCTGTTTGCTAATGGCAGCCTGCAGTTCATTCATTGCTAGTTTTTTATTATTAGCATCCGGGAGTATGTAGACTGCAATAAAAACAATAGATGTAAACTCCAGAGGCAAGTAAAAAGGCCTGCACCTAATTAGTATTTCATCCATTTTGTTCACCAGTGACCATATTTTAGCGAGGATAAGGCTAGGTAGAGATAGGCATGACTCATGTCAAGTTTAGAAAAGGTTGTCGTCATGCCAGGTTGGCAAACAAATCCTCCATTCATACATTCATACCTTAGCCAGGCACTACAATTACAGGTAACACTGGTTGCATTGTTGTGCAAAATCGTTACATGTACATCGGCCATGCTTTCACCAACAACTTCTCTCTTGTATAGGTCTTAAACTGTACTTTATATTTATCCAGCTTTAGGCTGTCTAAACTGTCCAGTTTAACTTATATGTCTTTGACCCTGACTGACTGACACGAGAACCTCTGAGAGACCCTTTCTGTCCCACACAGTGCAGAGTCTGAGTACAGTTCTTGTTCACAATCACTACTCTCTCCGTCTAACAAAGTGAGCCCTTCTTGTTTTGTCATATTCCTTTGTAGGCCATTCCTTTCTGCTAAATTTTGAACGTGGACATTTACTTGTAGCCCAACATGCCTGCCTTACGTGTCCACTCTTAAAAAAACTATGGTATGACTCACTGGAAAACCTGCACCCTGCCGATTTATGGAGGCCCCCACATTGATAACACAGCTGGTCTTGAGACTGTGGGGGAAACTAACTGCGCTCTGGCACCCTGTGTACTGCATTACCTGTCAAGGTCGTCCAAATGCTCCAGGCTTCCCAGTCCCCTGGGCATGTAGATCCTTGGTATTTTTATTAGCAGTTTCCATAGCTTTTTCAAATATTAAATCAACTTCTGAGAGCAATCTTCTCTTTATTCCGTCATCACTGACCCGGCATCATCTCAGCTACAGCAATTGATTCACTGTCCTGTTTAGTTCTGATAGTGAACTTGAATCATTGAAAAATCTCACTAGGTTTTGGGATTAAATGGGCTTCCAACAGCTCAACCAGCTGAAAGCATGACTTGTCCCCTGGTTTCTGTGGACTCAACAAATTCCTCAGGTATACGTCGCTGCTGCAACACAACTTAACAACATCAACTTTTTCTTGGTAGCTTCATTAACATCATTTACCATGAAAAAGAACTCCAAACTTTTGTAATCTCATAATACTCTTCCCATGTTTGCATTTTGGACTCTTCCCTTGTTTGCATAATTCCTACCTTGCCCATGGCTTTCTCGATTAGGTACCAAGTCACTGGAGCAACAGGTAGCCACTATATTGTCCACTCTTACTGCTGCAATCAGTTCCAAATACTCTCATCCCGTTCCATGGCCAGAATTTTGATCCCATCCTCTTTGCCAAATATGTAGTGTCTTGGGTGTTAGAATTAAATAACAGCCAGAGTCCATAGTTACAGTTAACCATTTACTTAATTTGCAAGGAGCAGATAAAAACATTACTGGTCAGCATGGCTCCCTGGCTTTTTCAAATGAAGCCCTTTATAAATGCCTCAGGGTTAGATCTCCATCACAAGTGTCCAATACACTTCACATATGTATCAGCCTCTGTCAACACTGATCACGCCTGTCTGATTACTGCCAGCCGCTACTAGTATGCAGGCCCCAACCGTGATAGTTGTCCCTTGACAAAAGACGGCTGAGCAACTAACGTGCCCACTGTCGCAACCAAAAACAAGGTCCCAGTCTGTCTCAGTTTATCAAATGGATGGCTATTGTTGGGCTTTTAGAGCTTTTATCCAATCAGATTTCATAACGTAACTTTTCTTTTTGTTCCTGGGTAGTAAGTGTTATTTCCTAATTGCTTTTGCCTCAAAGTATCAAAAAATGACCATTATTTACTAATTGCTTATGTCTCAAAGTATAGAAAATGGCTATAATCCCCCACAAACTTTGCTTTTGTGACCAGGACAGTAATTTTTTGAAATTTACCTATTTTCCAAAACATTCCAGATAGATTCAGTGCTGAGTAAACTAGGAGTAACTTCTAGAACTTTCATGAACATTCCAGTAATATAAATAGTGGTATAAATACAGGATTACAAGAGTATCAAGACCTTGCTGGATGCTTTGAAGTATGAAGAGTATGGCTGGGAGGTCATGGTAGACTTCAAAATGGTGGCATTCCTGCTGGGTCTCCAAGGCAGTTTTACCAAGTTTCCCTTTGGGACAGCAGGGACATCAAGGCACACTACCACAGGCGGGACTGGCCACAGCAAACAGAGATCTCTGTGGGGAGGAACAACATCAAGTGGGAGCCACTCGTAGACCCCAGGAAGGTGCTGATGCCACCAAGGCACATCAAATTGGGCCTTATGAAACAATTTGTCAGAGCGCTAGATAAGGAGTAGGCAGTCTTGAAATACCTTCAAGACTTCTTCCCTAAGCTATCTGAGGCAAAGGTCAAAGCCGGTGTCTTCATCGGACCACAGATAAAGAAGATCCTGGAGTGCAATGAATTCCCCAAGAAGCTCACTAGTAAGGAGAAAGCAGCTTGCAACAGCTTTGTCACAGTAGTTCGGAGCTTCGTGGGCAATCACAAGGCCAAAAACTATGTGGAGCTGGTTGAGACTCTGGTGATGAACTATGGCACAATGGGCTGTAGGATGTCCCCCAAAGTCCATATCCTTAATGCTCATCTTCATAAATTCAAGAAGAACATTGGAGCGTACTCGGAGGAGCAAGGTGATTGCTTCCACCAGGATATACTGGACTTTGAACGCTGCTACCAAGGGCAGTACAGTATAATGAGAACATGATGGGAGACTACATTTGGGGGCTGATTTGTGAAAGTGATTTAAAGTATAATTGTAAATCTTGAAAAAAGTACTCACTTCTACATTTTTTGTAGACATTTTTGTATTACTTTAGTATAAAAACATGCTAATTTGGATTCCTATGTTGTTTTTTTTTCTGATTTGTGAATAGAAAGACAGATATTCACCCGTTTTCTCATTGTCAATAGGTACATTTCAAAATATCACTGTCCCAGTCACAAAAGCGAAGTGAGTTGTGAATAATAGCCATTTTCTATACTTTTTAGGCATAAGCAATTACGAAATTACACTTACTACCCAGGAACAAAAATTGTGTTACATATTGTTTTTTACCTGTGCTGTCTCTGGGTGAAAATCTACCCTGAGGCCTTCAGAATTTCGAGTGAATCCCCTCTGCTGTTGAAGCAATTGGGGATGATGTTGTTGATTGTCATATTATTGAACCGATCAGATTTCGAGTTTGCCATATTGGGTGTATTCTTTGACACGCCGGAGCCTTCTAGCTGGCCATTTTGCGTGTGATGTGCTCGGAGAGCCTGTTTGCTAACCAAAGTAAAGTTAGCATGTGACATAGCAACATCTTGGGTTTATTTAAACTGTCTTTTGTGATGCTTAGATTTTTTGTTTATATTTTTACTTAGACCTGTTGTTTTTGTACATACATTGGTTGAAGGAGGAGAAGAAATGGACATGGTGGCGTATTTGCTGATAAATCCTTTTTTGAGGAGGAGCTTTCAAGAAAAGCTAGAAATTGTCAGGAAGGGTCGACTAACCCCGCAAGTAGCAGCCATGTCGCAGTCAGGGAAAGCATTTGTGCGGCACTTTCAATCAAGCAACTACAAAAAGTAGACCTGGCTTACAGCGTCGAAGGACCATTATTGTTGTGAGTTTGTTCTTGTTTCTTTGGTAAAAACATTGATTTAGGCTATGCTATGTCTATTTGTGATACAGCGTTCTGTCTGAATAATAGTGGTACATCTTTGATGGTTGCAGTCACTACTGTATGTACTCATTTTTCTGTAATTACTGTAATTCTCATAGGTGTTGAGTCTCGTGGTAAATCACTTTATTCCACTCAATAAAGGTTACTGTCACTGTGAATATGGGGTGGTTATGTCGAATGACAACAGCCTAACTACAGCCCTAGAGTCATGGTGAGGTTATTCGAATGTGGTTTAATTGCGAAACGATAGCACTGAAGGCCTAGGTGTAAATTACACGGCCCGCCACTGATGACAGGGTATTCACCTTCTTTGATTGGGGGACAGTCCTTGTTTACTCACACCACCGGTGACACTCCATCTACCTCAGCTCCCACTCAGCCTTACTCTGCCATTCCAACAGCACTGTTTACTGATCACAAGCTTCCCCCTTAGTGCTTGTGCCTTAGCGACCCTTGGATAGCACATCAACAGCAGGTCTGATCATGCCTGTGACCTATGCTGACCATTACAATCTCAAGCCTGTCCCTGCTCCTACCTCACCAGCTTCCTCATGCTGGAGGGTCGTACAGGGTCCCGTTTATCAGACATTCTCGATTCAACATCAACTGCCAACCATGGGGCATCAACCCCCACGGCATTCTTTTAACGGATGGATCTAACATGAGGAAACTCCCATGACTCATGCCAATCTCAGTACAGATTGATTGCTAACCTGCTGTGGCCTTACTGATGTCATCAGTATCCTAAGTAGGAACCCCGCTACCACTGAGTGAGTAAGGTTGGTTTTACTGACACAGCCCGGTCATTTCAGAAAATTCTGTTAATTTAGAAGGATTAACAGCTGTGACGTCTTCCAAAGGTGCTCTACCAAGTATTCATTATAGAGAATTAAGACATAAGCAATCAACAGAAATGTTTTATTAATTTGTCAAGTTTTTATTACACATTTTTAAGCAGCAAAAAGTAAAGAAAATGCAAGTGTGTGTAAACTCACTAGCCACATTTTTGTCATATTCAGTAGCTTGATCAAAGGCAGACAGAGATTTTTCACCTTGTTGGTACAGTATTTTAAACCAGCAAAATTTCAGTTACATGCCAAACACTAATTATAAATATTGGGAATGAAGTTGGATGTGTATGTGAGTGTAAGCATGTGCGTGTGTGTTTGTGTGACAGAGATGGATGGGGTTTCTGGTTTAAAACCTAAAGGTAAATGTCACACCTGTCTGTCACGTCACACATGCTCTCCCTGACTTGCCAGTCCTGACAGCCTG
Organism: Esox masquinongy; assembly: GCA_016801175.1. Classification (NCBI taxonomy): domain Eukaryota; kingdom Metazoa; phylum Chordata; class Actinopteri; order Esociformes; family Esocidae; genus Esox; species Esox masquinongy. Next base: position 29,375 of record JACXGI010007950.1, read on the forward strand.
GCATTTACACACCGCGCGCACACACACACACACACACACACACACTAATACATAGTCACACCGAATAAACCAACTCACCACCATTGAAAATTCTGAGACACTGTATTTGAGCTTTATTCCAAATATCTGTGTGACACACAATTAAAGGGGAATTTCATCACATCACCAACTAAATGTAGTAATTACAAAGGTAATAACTGATACATTTCTGTGATAAAAATACAACATCTCCATAACACAATCTAGCAAGAAAATGTAATATTTGTGGTAGAATTGAAATGTCATGGACCTCCATCCCATAGAGGTGCTTTGCTCCTATTTGTCTACCTCCCTGACTAGATAGCCAACGCCTGTAAAAAAAAGTCTAATTGGAGTAGCAGTGAGGTTGGGAATTCTCTTACCTTCTTGCCCACCTCCCATGGTAAGTGACCTCAAGTTTGGGGACCCTGGGCGATTTTTGCATGAGCATAGATATTGAAGGACGCATATTTAGATATTCCCCACCACAGGAAATTCCTTCACTTTGGCTTCTTGCACCTTCTCCAAATACGTTAGAGGCTGCTTTGGAGCTTCTGCGTCGTTAGTGGATCAGAGTCCAGGCCTATTTGGATGATCTGTTGACTCTAGCTCCATCAGCAGCGCTGGCGATCATTCACACGACCTGTAGGTGAATTTCTTCATTTGTCTCAGTCTGGCTGTGAATTGGGAGAAGAGAGCGCCATGGCCCAGCCGACAGGTATATTAAACCTTCTCTTCTGCTGGTCTCACCCTACTCTGCCTCTGTCTCAACCTGAGCCAGTTTTGGATGGCCTTTTCTGTGTCAACTTCCCTAACTCAGTCAAGTCAAGGATTTTTAAGCCAATCAGGCTTCAGCATTCGAACCACAGCTTAACATGTTTATCTACGCTAGCTAGCTAAATCGTGCAATATTTTAGTTTAATGGAATGAAAGACGATTAACTTATTCTTTCGCTGAACATGCGTGGTCATAAGTATTATAAATTAGCTAAATAGCAGTTACATTTGCTGTATAAATAGGGCTCGTGGGCATGGCCAGGATTGTGTGATATCAGTAGCCAGACAATATGTACAGTCCTGTAAATAAACCTAACTAGAAAATAATATAACAGTATTTATACAACTTTATCATACATTTTCCATAATTGAAAATTCTTAAGTCCCAAGTTATGAGCGTGTTTAGTGACCCTGGTAAAGTAAATTGAATTAACTAGTTGCATAACATGGCGCAAATTAGCACACATTACTGTATTTAATATAGACAGAAACAGTAAACAATTCAGTTACTTTAGGTATCTAAGCACAATTCAAGTTAATGATAGAATAACTAGAATCCAAGAAATATTTGTGAACTCACATTTTTTTTATGTTCTTTGTGCAGCATATCCAGACAATAGTTCCCAGCCTATTGGTAGAAGGCTCTCTCCACAGCCATCAGGGGCAGGGTAGAACTGCCCCTTCTCTCTTTACTCCTGAAACCATGTTGAGCTAGAATCACTGGCTAAAACAGTTTTAGTTGCCATTGAATTTTTTTTGATAAAGTTAATTGTTTAGGAAATAACTTTTAAAAATTATACATTTTTGGTCTAATATATGGTCTAATCAACAATTGGTCATCTCTATCCATTTACCGGTACTTCATTTCTTTATTTGCCCGACTTTAACAAATAATTATTACCCAGTGGTGTTCACCAGCTCTCGATCTATCACACTCACAGCCAACCTCCTGTCAATGTTGCAAATGGTATGCAGCCCATTCAACCTCTCACACGCACAGCAGACCTCCCCTAGACATTCAAATTCTGAATAAGATCTCCCGATCTATGGCTGACATTGGCAAAAGTATGCATGTTTTCTGGGCTAGAGTGGTCCCTGTGATCTTTAGAACACATGATTAGAACGTCTAATAAAGAGTGACGCAACTTTGGTCGGGCAAATCTAACGCCTCCAAGAATCCAAAGCAAGGTTAGTAAACATGGCTGCACATCTAGACAGTTGTTAGCTAAAATTACTCAATGTAATGTTGAAAAAACAATTTCTTACTGATCGTATTTGTCCGTGCCTAAATATGCAAGAATAAGAAACATTACTTATAATAAGCTTTTGAGAATATGTGAATAAAGAAATGATTAACACAACACCCATTCTAATCGGGAGGCCTGTGATGTCCGAGGGATTTAAGGTACAGGCATATTTTTGCAGACTTGAGTTTGGCTTACCACAGATTCGCAGCCTTTTATAGAGTTAAATACAGAAATATTTGGACACTGACACAATTATCATAATGTTGGCTCTCTAAGCCACCACAATGGATTTGAAATGAAACAACCAAGATGCAATTGAAGTGCAAATTTCTCAGCTTTAATTCTAGGTGTTGAACAAAAGTTTTGTATGAAAGGTTTAGGAACTGCAACAATTTTCATACACAGGCCCCTTATTTCAGGGGCTGAAATGTAATTGGACAAATTAACACAATCATAAATAAAGTGTTCATTTTTAATACTTTGTTGAGAATCCTTTGCAGGCAATGACTGCTTGAAGTCTAAAACGCATGGACATCACCAAATGCAGGGTTTCCTTCTTTGTGATGCTTTGCCAGGCCTTTACTGCAGCTGTCTTCAGTTGTTGTTTGTTTGTGGGTCTTTCTGCCTTAAGTTTTGTCTTCAGCAAGTGAAATGCTTGTTCGATTGGGTTGAGATCAGGTGATGGACTCGGCCATTGCAGAATATTCCACTTCTTTGTTTTAAAAAACTGGGTTACTTTCTGAGTATGTTTCGGGTCATTGTCCATCTGGAAAGTGAAGCGCCGTCCAATCAACTTAGCTGAATTTGGCTGAGTATGAGCAGACAATATATCCCTATACACTTCAGAATTCATCCGGCTACTTCTGTCACATCAATAAACACTAGTGTTTCAACACAATGCCTTCACCGTGTTTTACAAATAATGAGGTATGCTTTGGATCATGAGCCATTCCATGCCTTCTCCATACTTTTTTTCTTCCCATCATTCTGGAACAGGTTGATCTTAGTTTCATCTGTTCAAATAATGCTGTTCCAGAACTAGGCTGGCTTTTTTTAGATGTTCTTTGGCATTCTTTAGATGTCTAATCTGGCCTTTCTATTCTTGAGGCTAATCAATGGTTTGCACCTTGTGGTGAACCCTCTGGATTTGCTCTCAGGACGTCTTCTCTTTATTACCCTATAGTTCTGGGGCCTCATTACAGAAAAATGTCCTAACTGCTTGTCCTATCTTAACTTTCTTCCTATCTTGCTATTACAGAAGCAGTTCCTAATCTCATGGCTGTGTCCTATCCGACCTCAGATCTTAACTTAAGAAATCCTAACTAACTTTAGACTCGATTTTTCAATCGGCAATCCTCCTGTCCTGTCTGTATTTTTGTTTAGAACGTACACAAGACCGGTCCTATCCTTGATTAGACATTAACGGATGTCCGTTTTTGATATATTCTAGCTAGCTAACAACAAAAACCACGTAGCAAACTGTGAGTTGTTAATTCTATGCCATGTATGTATCACAAGGGATCTCCAATGGCTCAGAGATCGGACTGCCAGTGCCGGAGCCAACTTTGCCAGCGTCAACTGAGTCTGAGGTCATCATAACACTGGTGGAATGTGAGCATGATGTGCAACCACCTCGAATAATTCTTCCATCACCTGGTAAGTTGGATTTCACATTAAGCTAATGCTGAATATTATCTAGGTCTACTCCCACAGTCAGTTTTTTTTTTCTTATCTGTATAGCCAAAAAGAAGAGGACAACCCAAGTGCCCCACCTGCGCAGTAAGAGTGTCCAAGAGGAGCTCCTCGACTTGGAGAGAAAGTGCAGCTGATGGAAGTTGTTACTGGCAATAGAAAAGGGAAGATGAAATTGGACATGACAAAATTTGAATTTATGAAGGAACACTGTAGCCTTTCAATCATAATATTTCTGTGTTCATCTTCATTTTCTTTGTCATACAGTCCTAACAACAGTGGTGCTGCCATTTTTGGCAGTAATTTTGAATTTAGGACAGGGTCTATGCCATCCAAACTTAGGATTCCCAAACTTCAGGATATTCTTCAGTTAGGATGGTCCTGTAATAGCTACATTCCTATCCTAAGATAAGATAGGATTTTCCCCTAAATGCAGTTAGGAAACTGCAATAGCAGTTTCTGTAATAGCAAAAATCCTAAATGTCATCCTAAACTGAGATAAGATAGGATTTCAGACTTAGGAAGTTTCTGTAATGAGACCCCTGAAATGTTGTTTTTCCATTGACACAGACCAGCGCCAGTTGGCCACTAGGCCGTAGTAGAATAGCCCGGCTCTCACTTGTTCGGTGCCAAGCCCCGAACTTTAGGACTTAGGGTAGGGTTTGCGGGTTGACGTGTTACATGCTGTGAAAACGCCGCATGTTGTGCTATTCGAATAGCATATCATTTGCTTAGTCTTAGGCTGCTTGTAATGGTTTTCATCCGATCTAACAAACAGATCCCTGATAAAATAAAGCAACAGTACAGGGAAGCAAAGACTCAGAACGGAAAGAGTTGGAATGACCGACGGTGGTACGATGCCATTGACTCAATAGAAAAACTGAGCGCTGAGATTGAGACGTAGCCTGCAGAACCTATAACTTACCTTAACTCAGAATTCTCCCAAATTCTTCTATTATTAAAGGTAGACGGATTTGACAAAATACTTATTAAACTAAATAATGAATGCACTGGCTTACAGTTGCAGTGTCATGAGTGTAGGTGGAGAAGGAGCTGGTCGGCAGGAGTTTGAGGAAGAAATTAGTTTTAACACCGTATTATAAACAAACTGAGCATGGCGTTATTGTTTATTTCATTTTACTACCAGAAAAATAGCCTTTTTGTCACGTTACGGTGAGCAGCATCGCCACCGTTCCGTGCACTCTCAGTTCCCATCACTCATGAACACATCCTGGACTTGTTCTGTGTCACATGTTATTAACCTTGCACACCAGGTCCCTATCACATCATTTGTAAGTGTTTAAATGTTTCCCCTCTGCTCCCCGCATTTGTGGATCATTGTTGTTGTGTTTGATGTCGTCGCGTGTGTTGCTGTCACATGTACGTTTTGTTAGAACCATTGAGTACAGTCGTTTTGCTCTTGTTGTTTGGTCGTGCTTGCTATTTGTTTAATTAAAGCCAAAAACCGACCGCATTCCGCCAGCGCCTGGTTCCTTACTCCTGCAACCCCAACGTGACAGAATGATCCACCTAAAAATGGAACCAGCAGGCATGTCGGAGGAGGACAATATATGGAATCGCTGCCTCCTCGAGTGCATGCTCGGCACGGTGCGCTTCCGACAAATAGAGCTGGAAGCTCCCTACACCGAGGAGCGCATCGAGCAAGTGCTCGTGGAGGCGTGCGGACAGAGAGCGATCACCGGGACCAAGGAGCTGCTGGCCCGGTACCCGTTCCGGTTGGGGAGGGACATCTTCCCTTCGACCGGGAGGGCCCAGCCGAAACGGGCAGCACCGCACTGTAGGGCGAGGTGCCCAACGCCTGGTCCGCGGTCCCCCCCAGAACCGAGGCCTCCCCAGAAAATGTTTAGGGGGGGGCTGAGTGGGTGCCCAAGGGGGGCCGTGATTGCACCCCCTCTACGTCCGGTGCCCGCTCCAAGGCGCAGGCTCTTCCCTGCTGCCCAGGAGCCGCAGCCAGCGCCCCCTGCTGCCTTGGAGTCGCAGCCGGCGCCCCCTGCTGCCTTGGAGTCGCAGCCGGCGCCCCCTGCTGCCCACCTCCCGCTGCCCAGCGGCCGACGCCGCCAGCACCTCCCGCTGCCCAGCGGCCGACGCCGCCAGCACCTCCCGCTGCCCAGCGGCCGACG
>JACXGI010007951.1:6869-22612 GCA_016801175.1 Esox masquinongy
TCTGGTAAGGATGCCCCCAGGACGTCTCCCTAGGGAGGTGTTCCAGGCACGTCCAGCTGGGAGGAGACCTCGGGGTAGGCCCAGGACTAGGTGGAGAGATTATATTTCGACACTGGCCTGGGAACGCCTCGGGATCCCCCAGTCAGAGCTGGCAAATGTGGCTCGGGAAAGGGAAGTTTGGGGTCCCCTGCTGGAGCTGTCATTTACTTTCCTTTCAATAATTTGCACCATAAGGTCTGTTACATTTCTCAAAAGAAAATATCTGGTTACTCTCTCAAACACATAAATAGTTACCCATTATATCAATTAAACACTACAAAAGTTATATCAATTAAGCCTGAAGGATTTCAGGAGAATGATTTTCTGCATATTTTTAGACATAGCCTGCCTGACTTGGAGAAAGATTTTCTTTATCTTCGGGTCTGTTCTGCCAGAAAGTCACAACTTTATTTACCAGGACTTGCCGGTCTTTGTTCTCACCCAGCAGCGTCAGAGATCTTATTCAGGGTCCTCATGATGGAGTTTGATTCTTTCAACTCATTTAGAAAAACCTCTGAAATTCCACTGACCCAAGGTAATTCATTTTGAAGTACCAAGGATTTCAGGGATCTGGCCAAGCAGACCAGTCGCTTGACACTATGAAACAAAATCCCTTAATTTTCATCTTACAATGTACTTAATTCACCCATTAATATTGATATAATTAAGGTGGTGTTTAATGGATTTTCAAGAGGTTAATTAAGGGGTATTAATTGTAATTGTAATTACGGTGTAAATTAATGGTTTTTAATGGATTATGTATGTGGTTTAACCCTTTAGACCCCAATTGAATTCTAGAATGCTGCTGTATATTACTGAGAATTCTCAAAATACAGTTGTGCTTAAAAGTTTGCATACCCTTGGAGAATTGGTGATATATGTACCATTTGTAAAGAAAACATGATTGAGCAGGCAAAACACATGTCTTTTATTTCTTATGGGATTCACATTCAACTGTAGGTCATAAGAGAATGGCACAATCATAAAACAAAACATGGTAACAAAGAAAAAAAATGAACTGACCCCTGTTCAAAAGTCTGCATACCCCTAGCTCTTAATACTGTGTAATGCCCCCTTTAGCATCAGTCACAGCGTGCAGTTTTTTGTAATAGTTGTCAATGAGGCCCCAAATTCTTGCAGGTCGTATAACTGCCCATTCGTCTTGGCAAATTGCCTCCAGGTCATGCAAAGTCTTTGGTCGTCTGACATGAACCGCAGGTTTGAGATCTCCCCAGAGTAGCTCGATGATATTAAGGTCAAGAGACTGTGATGGCCACTCCAGAACCTTTAACTTTTTCTGCTATAACCACTGGAAGTTCAACTTGGCCTTGTGCGTAGGGTCATTGTCGTGCTAGAAAGTCCAAGAGCATCCCATGCGCAGCTTTCGTGCAGAAGAATGCAAATTGTCTGCCAATATTTTCTGATAACATGCTGCATTCATCTTGCCATCAATTTTCACAAGATTCCCCGTGCCCTTAAAGGTCACACACCCCCAAAACATCAGTGAGCCACCACCATGCTTCACAGTGGGATGGTATACTGTTCACTATAGGCCTTGTTGACCCCTCTCCAAACATAGCGCTTATGGTTGTGACCATAAAGCTCTATTTTGGTCTCGTCACTCCAAATTACAGTGTGCCAGAAGCTGTGAGGCGTGTCAACACTGGTGGACTGAGGGGCAGGGCCCCACGCCAGAAAAACGCACCGCAAAAGTGCCCTCTTGGATGCCCCTATGGTAGATAAAATATGATTAAGTGCTCTCTACAGTGTCCCAGTGTGCAAGAAAACGTGATAAAGTGCCCTCTAGGGTGCCCCAACGTGCGAGAAAACATGATGCAGTGCCCTAATGGACGCCTTTCCAATGGAGAAATTGTGGTGCTGTGCCCTCTAGGGTGCCCCTATTTGTGAGGAAATGTGGTTAATTGCCCTCCAAGGTGCTCCTATGTGCAAAAAAACATGATGAAGTGCCTTCTGGGTGCCCTTCCAGTGGAGAAAATGTGATGCAGTGCCATGTAGGCTACCCTACATGCTAGAAAATGTGTTGGCCTCTACATCCTCCTACATGCAAGACAATGTGCCCTCATGGGATGCCTCTATGGTGGAAAATGCCCTCCTGGCACCCTCTGTTTGTATAGATCCTTTTAAAAAACAGTTATTGGAATCATGATTTTACCTCAATTTCATTTCTGTTTGGAGCCAATAAACTCATCCAGACAGATTTTAGAATCGTTAGCATGTAGAAGTTAAAAAGTAAGCATGGAGAAGTTAAATGTATATTTAGAAAGAAGAAAACATGTAAAAACTGTCTGGATGAGTTTATTGGTTCCAAAAGAGAGTGGAAATGAGGTAGAATCATCTCTTGGGGGTGGAGTACCACTTTACATTTGGTACAATCCTCACACACACACTCAGCCACACCCCCTTAAAATGTTTAGGTGTCAGTGGGTTTAGTGCAGTCTGAGCTGTAATCTTCACATCCCACTACTGTGTGTGAGGTTGGTTACATAGCAATATGTGTTACATTTCAACCAACGGAATGATTACAGCTTACTTAAGATGCATTACTAACATGTGTAGACAGCATTTTCTGGTTTGTTTTGGTTTTTAAGCTGTATACCATGTTATATAATATGCCTGAGGATGCCTTGCTAGGTAGCTTGCTTAGCCATTTCTATGTTAACTGGTGGACTTGATCCAACTTAAATCAAGGTGAAAGTGTAGTAATATCTTTCACTTTTGTCTACTCTGATTCCACCACCCTGACTATCTCCCTACCCTGACTATGCTCCTCAATATACAGTTGAAGTCGGAGGTTTATACCTTATATATACCAAATACATTTATACTCAGTTTTTCACAGTTCCTGACATTTAATCTTAGTAAGAATTCCCTGTCTTAGGCCAGTTAGGATTACCACTATATTTTAACAATATGAAATGTCAGAATAGTAGTAGGGAGAATGATTTATTCAATCCCATTCCGACGGTGGTCCACGGGTGCAACACAACAACATTAGCAATGCAAACAAAAGTTGAAAACACAACAACATTAACAAAAATGAAACATTCATAAAAACGCGGCATTTCAGAAAACAATCAACTACTCACAACACAACAGCATTAACTCACAACACAACAAAATTGGTTCACACCACAACGGCATCAGCGCAGAACACAACAGCATTACTAGCCCAAAACAAGTTGCTCAAAACGGAAGTGCTCCAGACCACTAGGGGCAGTGCAAGGGTATGAAGGTAAAACAGCGACATAAGTTTTTTATAGTTGTAAATTAGGTTTCACACTTGTAAAAAATATTTGCAAACATGGAATTACTTTTGTAGTTAGAAAAACGTTTGCACACTTGGCACGGCATAGCTTATCTGACCAATGAAATGAGGGCGTCACGTTTTCACCTTTTAACCAATCTGAGTAGATTCTGGAACACCAGTGTTTAAACTCTATATTGATGCTTAGCAGAGGAGGAAAAACAGGTCTCGGCATGGTCGGCTTCTCCTACCCGCTTGTACCTCAGTTGTTGATACTATACCCAGATTTGGGGAGTAACGGATTACAAGTAATCCATTACATGTAATCCGTTACATGTAACGGATTACAAAGAAACAGTAACTGTAATCCGTTACATTACCAACTAAAATATTGTAATCGGATTACAGATACGTCTGAAAAAAAAAACATGATTACTTTTGGATTACTTCAATTGAAAAAGAATAGTTGCGCGAAATCATTATGACACGGTGCATGCCTGATTTTTTATTTAATGTTTTCAAAACATCGTTATTTGAACCAAAATAACAATTGAGCGTCTCAGCTGTGTATGTGATCGTCATGCGCGCAAAGGTGGACACGCCTAACCAGTTTAGTGACTGATGAAGCGCTAGTTTAATTGGTAAAAACAGAGTGTATCTACGATAATATTAGCCGACCTATTATAAATGTGATTTAGTTATTTATTAGACGCATTTTTCTCAGAACAAAAATAGGCGATAGGCCTACCTCGTGTTATATATATTTCAAATTTCAAGGTTTATTTGTCAAATGCATCAAACAAAACAGCCAAGAAGAGTTACACTGAACAACTGACAGGAAATGTTTTTGAAAATTAGGCAACTATTTGTTAGACAGCTGTAACATGGGGCTACCTTCAAGATAAAACATTATATGGAATTAATCACAATATTTAAGGAGAAAAGGTGTGTTGGGAAGCACTCGGCCGAAGGATGATTTGCATTTGACGCAACCACCTCAACTCCGTCCATACAGGTAGGCCATGTGATTCTGCTTGCTTTGCATCGCAGAATATTGCGTTCACTGGTTATCATTGGCTGCTGACGACATTGACTTTAAGCTAAGAGTGCAGGTGTATGATCACAGTTTATTTCTTTCATTTGGGTTTTGAAAATCCATCGCTGGTGGCCGTAATAATCACAGGTTACGTTCGCGCGGGTAAAACGTATTTGTGTGCGGATGTTCACGATTGCAAACGTGCATTCGCATGCCTGGGGTTTCTGCAACGTTTTGACAATATTGGTGGTTGTGGAGCAAAACTTCAGACTACTGCAGATTTAGTGTACACGCGAAAAGCTACGGATATCTGATTTTTATATACAACAATGTCAATACCCTTTTTGAGAAACTGCTATTTATTTTTGAACAATGTTTTGAAGCTATAAAAACATGAATAAAACAAATAACAGAAAAGGCTAACACATCCTTCGATTTTGGGTTATGTTTTGACAAACATCTAGATTCTGGAAGATAAAGGGTTATGGGATTTATTGGATTAATTGGAACGACTGAATATCTGACAGACCTTTAGCGTGTAATGTAGAGCTGTAGCCCAATCATATAGCAGTAGAAAGCAATGGTTTAGAAACCCTTTCCAAAGGCGCTGTACAAAACCCATGAGGAAAAATGCAAATTCCGTTTTTGGCCAGCTATGTAAACTCTAACATTGATTGATCCCGCAAAAGGTGTTCAACTGGTCATAGGCTATTCCTATTTGTTTTCTAATCCGTCTTAATATGAAAGTAATCTAAAAGTAATTCAAAGTAATCCGATTACTGAAGTAATCAGATTTAAGTAATCAAAAAGTTACGTTACTGATTACAAATGTGGACAGGTAACTTGTATCTGTAACGGATTACATTTAAAAAGTAACCTACCCAACCCTGACTATACCAAACCTTTTATCAGTTCGTTCAACGTGACAATGCATTTGAAAAGTACGAAAAACTGTTTTGAATGAAAACAATATAGATGGTATAGGAATAATAACGGCCTAAATGACTACAACGGAAAATAGTATTTAGCTAGGAATTGACATGGCAAGTTACCTACTGAAACTGTACCCTGTTCTCTGGAGCAGAAATTCCTATAAAGTATCAAAGAGGGATCAAATTAAGTCTTGACCTTTTGCCAAACAGTGGCGACAGCCCTAGCAGATTAAACAAATGTGTTGAACAAATGCAAACACATTAAATGATAAACAAAAATACATGTTAAGATGCGAACCATATTAAACTGGAATGTATACGCCCAAAGTAGTCTAATACAAAATATTAATCATGCAAAGTGATTCTATTATTCCTGTGGTAAATACATATCCATTTCAAAGGCAAAACGGTAGTAGCCATGTAAGTTCCTTGCTAGTTGCTATATTTACATTTGAGTAATTTAACTAGTAGACTCCAATAAAACTTTGTGCATTGATTTAGCTGGGTGGAAAAATCATCTAAAAGGTTTGTTATCCCATTAAAACTGAGGCAGGCTACGAGAAGCCAACTGTGCTTCGCCAAGTTTTTTTTGGTTAAAAGGTGAAAACGTGTTGCGTTCACGATGCATTCAATTAATTGGTCAGAAAAAGCTACGGCCTGCCAATCAGAGTCCTCATGGGTACCTCCGCTTGCAAACGATGTGAAACGTCCTTCCGCAGACTGTGATTTACAAGTAAAAATCATTTTGTCACAGTTGTAGCGAAATATTAGTGACAAAACTCTGAGCGTCCGTATTTTACATTGGCAAGTGTTGTTAATGAGTTGCATGATTCCAAATATCAAGTTAGTTACAATTATGCACATTTCTATACAACTACAAAAGTAATTATTAGTTTGCAAATATTTTTTTACAAGTTTGCAAAACATTTTTACAATTACAAAAGTAATTCCAAGTTTGCAAATACTTTTTACAAGTGTGCAAAACGTCTTTCCAACTACAAAAGTAATTCCAAGTTTGCAAATATTTTTTTTACAATTGTGCAACAATTTTTACAACTAAAAAACTTATGTCGCTGTTTTACCTACATACAAGGGGGTGTTGTACACTGACCGGGAAGGCTGCGTGTCACAAGTCCCTGAGGAAGAGCGTAAAGCTGATAGATAATGTAAATCAGACCTGAGTAAGATAAGGCCCCCGGGCCGGATCCGGCCCGTTGAGTAATTCTATCCGGCCCGCGATACATCCAAAACTTTTAAAATAATACAAAATAAAAAATACCTGACGAGGTCCGCAGATTACGTTAGTTTACTTACTGCTGCATATTTATTTATTTTCAAATTAAAAGTCCCGTGGCACTCCCAGTAATAAGTACAGCAGTATCATACTGTCTGTTTAAAATACCTTTAAGTTGAAACAAGGTATTTGCGTTGCTATGATATGTAGGGACCAGCACCACAATCCACGCGCGGAAGTTATAATTTGTACGTACTATACGCAATTGATGGCTAGCGATCACTGGAAATGAGCCTAAGAAAAGTTGATAACGAAAGCAGCGTATTTAAAAAAGAATTGACAGGAAAATATTTATTTGTAGATGTCACAGGTAAAGCAACTTGCTTAATATGTTAAGCTAACGTCGCAGTTTTTAAAGAGTACAATTTGCAGAGGCACTTCCAGAGCGAGCATGCGGAGAAACACAAAAACTGTCACCCGATGCTACAATTCAACAAGTCCAAGCACAGATGCAGCCTCACTGATGAATATCTTGCCGCAGTACCGCACAGTGCTTCAACAGAAATGACTCCTGACTTCCCTTCACCTGTCAACGTCCATACGAGGCTCTCCTGTTCATATTGAGTGAGTAGCCCTAAAAGTTGATTTCTTGGGTCTGGGCTGCTGGAATAGCTGTCGCGTAGTACAAAAAATATACTGTATGAAGTTAGACGACAGCAATTATACCAACATTTGCTTTGAGTGAAAATCTTCAGAAGTGATTTCATAGACTTATGGCTGCCCTAATAACTATTATACCTATATAACTGTTATGCACTATACCTTATGTAATAAACTTACTCTGTTGAGTTGAAAGTTAAGTTTTAAGGTAAATATGTGTTGCAACATTTTTTAGGGTAATAACCCTAAAAAGGGATTTTTTTAGGCCTTTGCCTGCCATAATAACAGTTGTTAACAGAAAATAATAAAAAAAACATTGTTAAAGTAAATCAAGTTTTATTATGAAAACGGTGTTGCATGGAAAATAAAGATGCATAAATTTAATATGCAAGTTAACAGAGTTAGCTATGTTGTGTGTTTTTTAGGCATGTTGGTTAAAAAAGTATTCTGGCCCACAATGCACTCTGGTATTTTCAGTGTGGCCCCCCAGTGAAAAATATTGCCCACCCCTGCTGTAGATACTAGCAACATGGCTAAGAACTTATTCTGTAGGACACTGTAATTCTGGTCAACATATGTAGGAGACAGTGTTTACATTTAATCTTATCACTAGATTATCGTATCACTCTCATGAGTACACATAAGTGAGGGTTGTTGAACAAGGAACAAAACCTTTAACCTGCTCCAGTTGTCTTTATGGCCTACCTTAAGGGCCTGAGTTGTGCACCTCGTCAGTCCTAACCTGGATACATTGTGGTAAATTACATGTGCTGATCATTTCTGCACTTCATAACGTTTTTCTTCACTTCATAGATCTTAAAGCACTCTGTAACAGTGATAGTGGTTTGAAGCCACTGCTCCTGAGTTGCTGGAAGTGCCATGTGCAACCACCTGGTTAGTCAGCTTTACCAAATGGCACACTTCTCACTACTCAACACTCTTGCTGCACCACCTGTTCACAGCTGCACAGCGTTGGCACAAGCCAAGAACACTTGTGTGTCTTAACAGTGCCCAAAAAAATGCACATACATTAGTAATCCTATGTAATAGTAAGTCTGTTGCAAAACTCCTTATTCTTTAGGATGTGAAGCCTGGTCCAGTTGATAGCATGGAGATTCGGAAACCAACTAACTTGTGTGCTGATGGAATAAGGTAAGGTTAGAGGCACCTCAAATTAATGTTTTAGAAATGTGATATTTGGAGTTTGTAAATCTGTATGTTATAATCCATGTTATTTGATGTTCACTGAGCTTGTACCCCTTTAAGCCATCAATTATGCCCAAAAAAATGCTTAATGTTTTGCAGGAGTTCCCTCTACAAAGCTCTCCACGGACAAATGCCTGACATGGACCTTCTCCACGTCTCAGAAACATATGCTAACTTTACTCCACTTACTGCCACTCATGCGACAACCGTGGACATGCCAGCCAACGTTCCCCTGGTTGAGTCTGCGTTTGGGCCAGTGCAAGCTGGCAGTGTACTCTTATCAACCTCCACAGCCAAAAACCCATGAAATTGTGAAGATACCTGATGCCCCTTCTACACCACTTCAATTAGATGGTTGCAGGCTTCAGTCTTCTCTGTGTGTCTACGTCCTTACTCATCAAGAGCTGCTCCGCGACAAAGTATTAGAGACAACCTATGAGATGTCACACAAAATCGAGGCTGGTACAAGGGAGCAGAGCAGCAGCACCAAATGGCATCAGCTTAGGAAAAGGAGAATAACATCCTCACGTTTCCCAGAGGTTTGCCATGTACCAGGGGATACATCCATTGACCACCAAGCGGAACGGATGTTCAAGGGATCTGGTATGCAGACCACGGAGATGAAAAGCGGCTGCACATTGAAAAATGTTAACTTCTTCCCATGTGGCTTTGTAGTCCACCCAGATGCCCCATGGTTAGGATCGCCTCCAGATGGCATCATATTTGACCCAAGTGTGAGGTCCCACTTTGGTGTCTTGGAGGCTAAGTGGCCAAATGCACAAAGTTATGTGGACTGGCCGTACCTGAAAATACAGAATGGAGAGCTGTTGAAGAGATCACATGCCTACTACTGGCAGGTGCAAGGTCAAATCTTTGTAACAGGTTGTAGTTAGTGTGACTTTGTAATCTATGCTCAGGAGGACATTCTAGTTGAGAGGATATATAAAGATCTTCAGGTTTCAAACACTATTAGAGAGAAGGTTTTACCACTACTTGCAGAAAAGTCTGTCTCGCAACTGAATGTATCCCCCTGCTTGGGTGCCAGTTCACTTGTTACAAATTAATATTAAGAATTATTAAGAAAAGTTGTTACATTTTAGCACTTGTAGAAACTCAGTTTTCAAATCAAGTATTAGTGTTCCCGTAAAGAAAAAACATATGGATTGTATGAAGAATGTATTTTAATGTGTATCATTTCAACAGTTCAACAAATAACAGTTCAAATTTATTAATAAATGTATGTCTTCTGTATTACATTGACATGCTGTTGAACCTTTCATTTTCTCTGTTTGGTGCTTACTAAAACTAATTTCCTTATTAAGGCCAATACAAGATCTACACAAACAACTGATATGCATTGCAGTGTTACAAGTTATTGATACATTTCATCCACAAATTATACATTTCATATTTTGACAGTTGTGAAGTAACCTACAGCCTATTGGTAGGCACAGAATCAGGTAATATCCAATACACATTTCATTACATGTAGCTATTACTTAATGCAGTGGGTTGTCTTTAAAAAATAATGCATGGATCACCAAAGCATCTCCCTAACAATTGCTCCAAATCAGAGTGACCCAAAGCAAAAACAAATTTACATTTATACCGGCTTGACCCATGCTCTGACCAAAGGTCCATTTTGATTGTTGACCAGCAAGCACGACAACGCAAATAGTTGGTTGATGCTGCCTGAGACGGTCAGAGGGATGACTGTGTCAAACAGCTTGTGCTCCTTTACTCTCTGAATCATTCTTTTGACATGCACCCATAGCCTGGCAATGGATAGGGTCTCCCTAACCTCATGCGCTGGCATCTGTGTGCGCCTCGGCAGAAAAGCTGGCCGACAGATCTTGCATGGAACAAATCATCCACGAGGTAGCCCTCATCCACCATAAAGGCCATGATCAGGGATAAGTAAAGAAAGAATTCCTGGCTGCCTAAAAATCTCCTTGTCACTCACAGAACCAGCATACAAAAGTGACCGCTCCATGTGGTGACATTCCCAACATGCCCTTGGAGGTACAGTGCAACTTGTAAGAAAACACCTCACTCTGCAGGAGTAGGGAAGATGATGTCTAGCAGCAGAGTTCAGTGCAGTTGATCACAACCTTGGTGTCTGGATATTCATTGAACTCGGGTGGCATGTTGGCTTTGATGTTATCCTTGGGGATCCATATCCATACTGACCCAAGCAGGAAGTAGAGGAAGTTGGCCCAAGAGATAATTATCTGGCTCACTGTTGACTGGTGGATGTTAAAAAATGGCCCAAATCCTTCTCTTTCAGACCCAGCGAACAAGAAAACCTCATTGATTGATGGGAGTGACTAAACAAAAAGAAAACCGTTTTAGTACAATATATTCCCCTTTCATTGGGTTAGGTCCATAACACAAATAAAGTGAAGAATAATAGATTTTAACACAAGAAAATAACAGTATTATAAATATTCCATATAAAGTACTGTATTCATTGGAGTTGTCACTTACTGCTTTTTGTCAAGGAACACTTATCTCGGACATGTTTGCACTGGTGACTCTTGGTGTCTGCTGACCTCAAACTAATCCCAGAACGCCAGGAGGGTGTAGGTTGCAAATCTACAGAAGGAAACATACTGGGAGTATTAGCTTTAAGGAAGACCAAATAGCTTTGGATGACATGGATGTCTGCTTGCTTGAACTTCACTCATTACTATGATTGACCATCTTCTATAGGTATCAAGAAGCACTAGACTTGACCTAGCCAATGTTGCAGCCTGTATTAGTCTTAACATCCTGATTCTTTCAGATATTTATTATACATTTCTTGTTTTACTGCAATTCAGTTTTTTAAAACAGTTTCAACACTGCAGTGCATACCTAGTGCTAAGACAATATTCATTCAATAGGCTTACTTTTGGTAAGATTTGGTGTCCTAGTTTTGAATAACACAGTACTTTGGGATTGCTGGATAGTAAACAATTACTGTACCTTGTGTAAAAACCTGTCTTCGTCAGATCCCAGTAAACCACTGTACACGAAAGTGGTGTTGTGTTGTACCAACCACCTTTTTCTGACGTCTTCATCGATTGGGAATCAATGTTCATTACTACCTCCTTCGCGGGGCACAAATGTAAACTTACTCATTGCCAAAAAAGTAGTCTGATTAGTGTTCACGATAGCTAGCTAATAATGAAAACAATAACGTAAGAGCGCCCGAAGTCAGTCCCCCTGTATGAAGAGATATTTTGTTGGAAACCCAACTAATTCCACTTGGCACTGCCCCCAGTGGTCTGGAGCACTTCCGTTGTGAGTAACTTGAAATGCAGCGTTTCTACAAATGTGTTTTGGGCTAATGCTGTTGTGTTCTGGGCTGATGCTATTGTGGTGTGACACAATGTTGTTGTGTGGTGAGGTAATGCTGTTGTGTTGTCACTTAATGTTGTGGTGTTTTGGGTAGTTGATTGTTTTCTGAAATGTAGCGTTTTTATAAATGTTTCATTTTTGTTAATGTTGTGTTTTAAACTTTTGTTTGCATTGCTAATGTTGTTATGTTGTCCACCCGTGGGCCACCGTACATTCCCAGTGGGTTAGAAGTCTACATACACTCAATTAGTATTTGGTAGCATTGCCTTTAAACTGTTTAACTTGGGTCAAACTTCCCAGGTAGCCTTCTACAAGCTTCCCACAATAAGTTGGGAGAATTTTGGCCTGTTCCTCCTGACAGAACTGGGGTAACCGAGTTAGGTTTGTAGGCCTCCTTGCTCGCACACACTTTTTCAGTTCTGCCCAAAAATGTTCTATAGGATTGAGGGCTTTGTGATGGCCACCCTAATACATTGATTTTGTTCTCCTTAAGACATTTTGCCACAACTTTGGAAGTACGCTTGGGGTTATTGTCCATTTGGAAGACCCACTTGCAGCCAAACTTTAATTTTCTGACTGATGTCTTGAGATGTTGCTTCAAAATATCCACAGAATTTTCCTTACTCATGATGCCATTATTTTGTGAAGTGCACCAGTTCTTCCTGCAGCAATGCACAACCACAACATGGTGCTGCCACCCCCGTACTTCACGGTCGATATGACCCATTTTACTGTGGATATATATACTTATGTACTTGTTTCCACCAGCATCTTCACAAGGTCCTTTGCTGTTCTTCTGGGATTGATTTGCACTTTTCGCACCAAACTATGTTCATCTCTAGGAGACAGAACATGTCTCCTTCCGGAGTGGTATGATGTCCCATGGTGTTTATACTTGTGTACTATTTTATTGTACTATTGTTTGTACAGATGAACGTGGTACCTTCAGGCGTTTGAAAATGGCTCCCAAGGATGAACCAGACTTGTGGTCTATAATTTCGTTTCTGAGGTCTTGGCTGATTTCTTTTGATTTTCTCATGACTTCAAGCAGAGGCACTGAGTTTGAAGATAGGCCTTGAAATACATCCAAAGGTACACTTCCAATTGACTCAAATTATGTCAATTGGACTACGGCATAGTCAACATAGTGTATGTAAACTTCTGACCCACTGGAATTGTGATATAGTGAATTATAGATTAAATAATGTCTGTAAACAATTGTTGGAAAAATTACTTGTCATGCACAAAGTAGATGTTCTAACCGACTTGCCAAAACTATAGTTTAACATGAAATCTGTGTAGTGGTCGAAAAATTAGTTTCAATGACTTCAACCTAAGTGTATGTAAACTTCAACTGTGCAGCTCATTCTCAGTGACATCAGGTATCGGTGTGTGTGTGTGTGAAAATCGGAGTCACGTAATAAAACAATTTTAATCTTAAACAGGGCTTGGAACTGTTTCACTATAAATGCATAAAAAATTTCAAGATTACAAGAATGTAGGCTAGGTCTCTTGCCTTCATTTGCAAATGCGATTGAAGATGTGCTTTAAGTGATGTGATCACTAAGCTACAAAGCATGTGTAACTACTGCAGTTACTAAAGCTTTCAAATTTAATTGACAGCTGTCTATTTTACTAGTATATAGCCTCAGCAAGCCATGCATGCAAAGATTTGCTTTCCGTCCGTCGTGCTTTAACTACTGTTCTATGATGATAAGTAGGACAAATGTGCACGTCCCAGTGTGACAAGGAGTGGTAAAGGGCTTATGGCGCGGAGCCACGCGTGGCGACGTTCCAGTCCCACGTAAGCCTCCAAACAAATGAAGAGCAGAGTCACGCTTTCCAGTTCAAAGGCCAAGCCTTGCTTTATTTTACATATCACAATAAATCATTAAAAAAGTATTACACATGTACCAGAACCTTTATTTTCTTATTCTAACTAAAAAGCTATTACACAATATATAAGGGCAATTGACAAAGGACAACAAAACAGAAAGGTGAGGGCAGAGCTTCCGGCGAGGGAGAGATACTCACACTAATAACAGAGGACCCTGCACCACAGTGACTGTGGAAACACTCACGCGCCCACGCGCCCACTCCGGACTATTGGTGGAACTAGTGAAAGTGCAATTCACCTAATCCTTCCACACCACATGCCGTGAGCCCAAACTAACCCTGACTACTCCCCCACCCGGAGCCCCCCGCTCAAATCAAAGAACTGAATAAAACTCTTAGTCTCATCCATAAAGTCACTCCCATACAACAACCAACTCCTAAATAAAGCATACAGAGACCAACCAGTTGGTTAGGGTAATACTGAGGTAAACACAATTACACTAAACTCCCTATGCTACTCGTTCTATCGTAACACAATGGTAGACTATCTAGCAAAGCAAAACAGCAGCGGCATAATCCTGCTGAACAAACAAGAATTAACTTGTGATAAAATTAACCAGGAGACATACACCAGACCCTATAAGGCCTTACCAATGCCATAAAATGCAGCGGTCCAGTCCAAGTATTCACCCTGGTTTCCACCAATTAGAACTATCGGTCCTAAACATTGAACATCAATAACATCAATTATGTTATACAGACATCAATTACCCCAATACACCATGACATACACAAAATCATACTGCCTCCCTGTATCCACGTACCTTAACACGTAAACACAGAAATTACTATATCACCAAGCAAGACACCAACAATTCTCCCACACAAAAGCCTCCCTGATTATCAAGTACCCACACCTGATATACCCTGGGATCTCCCTGATTACCAATCGGGCTACAAGGTGTCTCCTGAAAGGGATGGTCGGATCCTTGAAGGAACGGTACTACCCATCACACATGGAAATCAAAAACCCGTCCAAAATGTTTTTTTCTAGCGCCTGCACGTATACCCGTTTTGAGGCAGATGTTAATCCATCTGCCTGGACTGTAAAGCAATTTGGTCAACTCCTGTTGTTTTTAAATGTGCTGTATAAATAAAAGTGACTTCACATTCCACCAAGTGGGATATTGGTTAAATTTCTCTCACACATACACACAGCTCGTGCGTGCGGAGGGTCGTATCTTCTGCTTACAGAACTGTCAACGTATCTGGGAGAACCGCACTGCTGATGTTACCGTGCGTCTGAGTCTCCGTAACCAGGGCAACGATGACGTTGAGTGAAAGACAACTCGCCTGTCATTCTGATTTAATATTTCTCCGCTATGTTTGATGAAACTCTTGGTTTTATTATTTCCCGTGTCAATCCAAGCTTGTGAAAACATAAAGTAGGGTGTGCACGGACAAATCGCGTCCCGTATTGACTCTGTAAGGGACAGTGCATTTTATTTTTCAATACGGGACGATCCCGTATTATTACGGACGGGTGGCAAGCCTACGTACAGGTGGGAGAAGACGCCGGAGGTACAAGGGACCTGCCGTGAATATGAATGACACAGCTCCTGCACAAAACCAAAACACCACAACATTTGGATTCTAGCCCTTGCTTATTTAGTATTGTATTATGTTTATTTTGTACTTTTTCACATTCAAATACTGTGATTTTTCTATATCTGTTGCTGGACAGATGTATATTGCACGTTTTTATTTTTTTATTCAATTGAGTTCATTTGCACAAGTGTGTTTTGTATGCTTGCTGTATAATGCAAATTGTTTTGCATGCATCTTGCACTATTTGAAATAAATTTATATTTAATTCAGTTCAAGTTCATTGTCGTTTGTGATGTCCAAAATCGGATTATTATAAATAAAACCTAATATTGGGACATGAGGCATCCCGCTGGATTTAGAGCAAAAAAGCAGCTAGCCGCCATCGGGCCGCTGGTGAGCCGCTGATCAGGGCGTCAAAAAGCTGGTGGGCCGCTGGCGTGTTGCTTGCTGGGTCGGCGGACTACCCATATGGGCTGCTGGGGCATGAGGGACTCACGTCCCAATCCTTATCCCGATCATCTTCATCCTTACTAAGACACATCACCTTAGGACTTGTGGGGCAATAGCATTAAGATAACATGCTTA
>JACXGI010007951.1:22712-35506 GCA_016801175.1 Esox masquinongy
ATAAAATTTAGGGTAGGGGGCTCATGCTATAAGAACTGTGTGTGCTGTGATTGTGTCAGACTCTGTTGGACTGAATGCCACACTGTCTCCAGATATATCTGTATGAATAAAGATAATTGCCGGCACTGCGATTTTGTCTCCTCTTAATCTCTTCTCATTAACCAACTCGGGGAAGTACTTTAGGTCGGTACTTCAACAGACTGCATAACATTCATGAAAATAGGTGAAAGGTCTTTTCCGCAATTGCTATATAATGATGGGATATGCACCCGTGCATCATTCCATTGAAAGAGGGCATACGTTCCTTTGCTTCGTCATACATTGTGGAAAATGCTGCGATAGTGTTTTGTTTGCAAAGAAGGGTACAAGTGACCTGGAAGAGGAGACTTGGTGTTTCACTCATTGCCATATCTTAATCGAGACATTTAACACTTCATTCTACTATTATTGACATACGAGTTAGATATATAGGTCTATTGACTCTTGTAGAAGCTACTTAAGTGGTTAAATAAATGAAATGATATACATTTGGTGTCTACCATTGTCTGATTAGCTTTGTAGACATCAACTGAATAGAAAAGCTTAGCTTTGAGCTAAAGCCACCAAAAACAATGGACCAGGCGGTAGGTTTACATTCAAGGGGTTTAGCAGATTAGCTCAGTTCAGATACACATGAATGAATAAATAGAGATGAGACGGTTTCTGCATGTTGCTCATCATTCTATAGATGATGTAAAAGCATCATCTTTAGTCTGATGTACAACAGGCCTAAACAGTGCATTTCAGATGTACAATCACGTCATGAAACATAGAAACATATTTGGCCAAAATACGTTCATCAGATAAATACTTGCCTGATCGGCTATGTCCAGCAAAGTATAGCAACCTAGTTTACTGCTTGAATCAAAACAGCAAGATAGCACTTTTGACTATAAATACAGCTCTGGAAAAAATTAAGAGACCACTGCAAAATTATCAGTTTCTCTGGTTTTACTATTTATAGGTATGTGTTTGAGTAAAATGATTTTTTGTGTTTTATTCTATAAACTACTGACAACATTAATCCCCAATTCCAAATAAAAATATTGGCATTTAGAGTATTTATTTGTAGAAAATAACAACTGGTCAAAATAACCAAAAAAAGATGCATTGTTTTCAGACCTCAAATAATGCAAAGAAAACAAATTCATATTCATTTTTCAACAACAAAATACTAATGTTTTAACTTGGGAAGAGTTCAGAAATCAATATTTGGTGGAATAACCCTGATTTTAATCACAGCTTTCATGTGTCTTGGCATGCTCTCCACCAGTCTGTCACATTGCTGTTGGGTGACTTTATGCCACTCCTGGCACAAAAATTCAAGTAGCTTGGCTTTGTTTGATGGCTTGTGACCATCCATCTTCCTCTTCATCAAATTCCAGAGGTTTTCAATGGGGTTCAGGTCTGGATATTGGGCTGGCCATGACAGGGTCTTGATCTGGTGGCCCTCCATCCACACCTTGATTGACCTGGCTGTGTGGCATGGAGCATTGTCCTGCTGGAAAAAACAATTCTCAGAGTTGGGGAACATTGTCAGAGCAGAAGGAAGCAGGTGTTCTTCCAGAATAACCTTGGACTTGGCTTGATTCATGTGTCCTTCACAAAGACAAATCTGCCCGATTCTAGCCTCGCTGAAGCATCCCCAGATCATCACCGATCCTCCACCAAATTTCACAGTGGGTGCGAGACTCTGTGGCTTGTAGGCCTCGCCAGGTCTCCGTCTAACCATGAGATGACCAGGTGTTGGGCAAAGCTGAAAATTTGACTTGTCAGAGAAGATGACCTTACTCCATTCCTCTACGGTCCAATCCTTATGGTCTTTTGCAAACTTCAGCCTGGCTCTTCTTTGCTTCTCATTGATGAAGGCCTTTTTTCTAGCTTTGCACAGCCCTGCCCCTAGGAGCCTGTTTTGAACCGTCCTCGCCATGCACTTCACCCCAGCTGCTGTTTGCCATTGCCTGTCTGTTGTCCCCAATGTCTGTTGCTTGACCTTGTTCTTATGAACCACCATCTTTTAAATTTTCAGGATGGAAGCAACCTGACGCTCACTGTATCCCTCTGCCAGTAAAGCCAGAATTGAAGCCTTCTTTTCCTCACTCAAAGCTTTTCTTTTCAACTCTTTTGTCATGCTGAATAGTTATTTTTTTATTCAAATTACCTTTGAGGTATTACTTGCACTGTTTTTGCCATCCAGCTTTCCTATTGCAAGAGGATAGTGATGACCACAGCAGTGGTTTTTATACTTTTCCTCGTTAAATTAGATTTGGTTCAGGTAATCACCTAATCAGTACCTCATTAAGTAAAATGAGGTGTCTGTGTTGGAATTTAACAGACACTGGAATTGAATGGCTGCCATACATGTAGAGATGCTGATTTAAGAAAAAATAGGAGTGGTCTCTTAATTTTTTCCAGAGCTGTAGATGGTCTTATCAAGACATTGGGTATGGCTCGACAATATAAAAAAACCCACAGTCAACATGAGACATTCTAAAACGTCCTCAACAAATTAATTTGAAAAGGGTTAGCTAACAACTAGGATGCTAAATGTAGTTTTTAGTATGCCTGATTGTTTTTTCTTTTTAAGCATAAAACTATAAAGCACTTTTAATTGCCCTCTGTATGGAATATGCTATCCAAATAAATAGCTGTGACTTTTACACTTGTTTACTAATGTTAGGTAGCTACTTACTCTGGCCATTGGGTCCCTCTGGTCTAGAACTTCTTTCTCAGTAAATTTTTAGAATGTAAAAAAAAGTCTTCAGCACCGCAGGAGTTAGGAGTGGGACAAAATCCGGATGATCAACCACACATCTTGGAACGAGTTCAGCTTCAGGGACTGGGTCATTCATGTTCTCCAACATTGGAATCAATAGTTCCCACTCATTGCAACAAAAGCATCCTGTTTCGGTTGGCATTAGATTGCATGATCCACAGCTACACCACCATTCTCCTGACATTTTGGGCAAGGGTTGGGGATTAACTAGTTCACCATCTCCCCCATTGTCAGCTGCTGTGCCCTTTATTTTGGTCAATTCATCCTCTGTGTATTTTCGTTCGAACAAGTAAGGTTCTGAGACATGATACATATGTATTTTCCTTTGTCTCTCAAGCAAATAAACTTTGACTATCCTTTGGTGAATATCAACGATGAAATAGGTAACTTGCTTTTTAGCTAGCGAATACTAACTTTTACTATGTTTACTATGATGTATAACATCTCCTCTTCCCGAAAGAACGCGCAGATTGATGTAATTGTGAACAAAACTGACCGGTAAACACAGGAAGAACCCGTTTATTTGTAATGACAATTA
Source organism: Esox masquinongy (assembly GCA_016801175.1). Taxonomy (NCBI): domain Eukaryota; kingdom Metazoa; phylum Chordata; class Actinopteri; order Esociformes; family Esocidae; genus Esox; species Esox masquinongy. Next base: position 26,066 of record JACXGI010007951.1, read on the forward strand.
TATCGCTAAACTTACAACTTTTTTCGAGGAATAAAACATTGTCATGTTCTTTGAATTAAACAACACCACTAGTCTTAGATTGGAGTGTTTTGGAGTAGTTTTCTACTTGCAATGCAGCTTTGCTGTAGTGGGACGAACAGTTTCCATTTATGAATTTGGACGATGCTAGAACGCTAATTACAGCCTAAGACAGAGCTGAATAATGGATGGTCGGAAAAAATGACTATGTGCATTCTGGAATAACTTTTGGTAAGTAAATTTTCAGAAAAATATGATTTTTGGACAAACTATCCCTTTGACATAACCATGCTGGTGTTAGCAAAATAGGAAAAACAAAAATCATGGTTGTATTTTCTAGGGGTTGCTTTGCCAAATCTTGGGGTTGCTTGAGCAACTGTGAGAACATCGACACCTGCCTGAAACTGCTGTTATTGAAACAATGTACTGTAGTGTTTACTGCTTTTAATTCAAGCCTGTGTCTGTTTTTATATGGCCAGAATAAAACATTCAAATTGGCCGAATATTGTCTAATATAAACCTATTCATGGATTGCTATGTTGCTGTGTTTGATTCCATAAACTCCCAACTGTCAAGCAACCTATGACATTACTGAATCGTAATTTAGATGTCGGAATTTTTTGTAAATCAATAAAAAACATTTTACACTGCCATGTTTATTTATTTTTTATTTTATTTACACAGAGAAAACCATGTTGCAATAAAAAATAATAATAATTCTTTTAGTTTGAAGAGATGTTATTTCTGAAAATTTATATTTAATTATAGGTTTACACACATGAATCTCTTCCTTTTCGTTAATCATAATTATTTAAACTGAAATACAATTATTTGTCTGGAAATATAGCTGTCGATTACAACGATTAAGGTAACATGTTACCTTAATCGTTGTAAAACATCGCCATGTTAATTAAAACATGACATCGTCATTTTAAAAGTCTGCTAATTGCAGACTTTTACCAAGTGAACATTACTTATTGATTCATTGAAGCTACTTTTCTGTACGAATATTTCCTGAAGACTGCATCTGTTTCTTTCAATAAAAACATCTTAAAATAATAAAATAAGAAATTACTTTTCCCACCACATTTCTTTGATGATGTACAATATGCCACAGTAGACCCAAATGAAAAGTGTTTACGTAACGCGTTTACATGGAGGGCGTTTCGGTTGATAAATGTGCAATAGGCTACACGTTCAACCCATCATTGTTTCATGAATATTTTCAGAGGTAAATAACGATTGATTTTTTTCCTTAAAGTTTCTAATAAAATGGCATTTGAACAGAACATGTAATTCATTTATTTACTGTACAATGGACTTAAGTCGACAAAATACTGTTAATTACTCCACATGAACGCAAGGAAAGAGACGGGTGAGACCAAGCGCCTGTTACAAGACTCTCACATGCTTAATCAGTTATTAAGTAGAAATACGGTGTAGAAAAACTGGTAAATAGTCTCTAAATAGTTTTCAGTTTGTGAGTTTAGAATCCTGACAACGGAACAATGTAATATAGGCTACACCTATTTAGGAAAAGTAATGGAAGGAGGGTGTAGCTTTCAAAATGGTATTTTCCAAATAAATTGCATTGACAAATAAATAAAAGTTAGACTACAATGGCCATACTATAGGTACTGTAGGCCTGACAATTTTATTTTGTTGGAAATGAAATAATGACAAAAAAACAATATAAAAATCCAAATGTTTAATTAATATTTAAAATAATGTACATTCTTGCATTTTTCCTAACATTTTCTACATACAATTCTGACTACTGTATTTACCATTGTTTTTAATTATGGTAGAAGCACACACACCCGAGGCATTGCTAGGATCACAATACATTCGGGGCTTAGGCCCCCTCCCCCAGGGTTAAACTTCTTTGCCACGCGTTTTTCATTGGAAGTCCCTATGGCGCTGTCTCATGTGTTGAAATAAGTTTGTTGTGATGCCGCATGTTGTTGCATGCCGTCTTACAGGTTTTTAATATTAGGCCTACATTATTAGGCCTACATTAGTTTTTTAATGTTAGGCCTACATCTCTCTGGAACCTGAAATATTGCGAAACAACAGAAGATTATTTATTTTCCGGCACCAAATCATCCCTAGTCTCTAACACATTGTCCTCTGGGTTGATTGTCTTAATCGATCCTCGTTCTCTCCCTAACAGCAAGCCCTACTCTGCACTATTCTTTCGCAGTACGCTCTACGTCGCATCTTCTATGTTTCTGACTGGTTAGAATTTGCTGTTCAGAGTTAGTTGCACAGCTAGTATTGTTTCCCAGACCCGCGGGTGTTGTTATTTTATTGGGTTGTGGCTATTACTTTCATTAGTTATAGAGCCATCACGGAATTGGGATATTTTAAGAATACTCACATTAACTCCCTTTTAATAAATTGAGTGAGAGGTATGAACAGAATAATGTATTGTATAGTTTGATTGACCGATTTGAGACATACAGCTGCACATCTGAATTGTAAAGGTTTATTGTCTTCAAATAGCAAAAGGTAGGGGAAGATGTGTTGTAAGAGCGCTTGTAGATATGTGTTGACTGACACCACACGTTCGCTTGCCAGTCTCCAACCTTTTTACTAATAATCTGAATTATTTTTAACCCCGTAAGCAACACGCCAGCAGCCCGCTAGCTTTTTGACCCTGCAGCCACCGAGCTTTTCTACAAAGCGCCTGACCAGCGGGACACCAGATGCAGGACACTTTTTTTATAGCATGCGTCGCAGTCAGGCCACCTGTGGGCTGCTTGCATTACAATGCCTTCCAACAATACCCTAATCAGCAGCTGGCCAGCATCTCACCGGCGGCTAGACGCTTTTATTGCACTAAAACCAGCCTCATGTCCTAATATTAGGTTTTATTTATAATAATCCGATTTTGGTCATACCACAAATGACAATGAACTGAATTAAATCTAAACAATTCATTTCAAATAGTGCAAGTGCAAGATTCATATAAAAACATGTTTATTTTGTATGCTTGCTGTATAATGCACATGTGCAAATGAATTGAATTCTATACAAAAATCTAACAGTGCAAGATGCATGCAAAAAAATGTCCAGCAACAGATATAGAAAAATCACAGTATTTGAATGTGAAAAAGTAGAAAATAAACATAATAGAATACTAAATAAGCAAGGGCTTGAATCCAAGCGTTATGGTGTTTTGGTTTTGTGCTGGAGCTATGTCATTCATATTCACGGCAGGTCCCTTGTACCTCTGTGACGTCTTCTCCCACCTGCACGGACTGCTGCCCCTTTCAGGTACCTGGTGACCTGGTTCTGGACAGCCTCGTCAGTGGCATCCAGGGTGGAAGGATTCTTCCTTATTGCTCCTGTAATACAGTAATCAGATATTGTACTTAAATGGTCTGACATGATTTTGAGAAAAAGTCATTATAAATTAACCATAAGAATCTAATAGACATGTACAAAATAACTTACTTTGAAGAATAGTCCTGAGGAAAAGGTCCTTAAAGCTGGCCTTGTTCTCAGCTCCAGTCCAGGTGGTCAAGACGGCGAGAGCATTTATAATGATGCACAGTACACCGTGTACTTCAGCTCCCGGCCAGCTTTAACGTCCAAACAGCGAACCTACAGATTGAAGAATTAAAAAGGTTTTACACTTGACAGCTCAAGTTAAATGTTTGTAATCACTTTATATAACATTTAAATTTGTTAAATTTTTTAATGAAAACACAACTTCTTACCAGTTTGTCCTGAAGGTCCGTGTCTTGCACCAACTGTGAATAAAACTGCTGCAGGTCTTCCAGGTTGTCCAGGGGTAGCTGAATACCCTGAACATTAGGTAACGACAACTCCTCCACCGAGCCAATTGCTTGGACACAAGCTGTGGCCATCTTGTTCAACAGCTCGCGCAGTTCTTCACTCATTGTGCCCATGTAGTGCAACTGAAGTGAATTACCTGGACTTACAAAAAAAGAGCAGTTAGTCACTGTCACATACCACTGACAAATTGCACGACAATCAAGACAAATGAAAGGTTTTATGAAGACACAAGATGCTAGTGTAACAATAGTCTTGTTTTTACCTGATTGTAGAGACAGCTGTGCCCTCAGCTGGACAATCACTTCAGTCAGACGCTTGATCTTCTCCACATGTTCTGAAAGTAAAGACAGACAGTTAATTATTCAGTCCTAAATATCAGGTTATTTTACACTCCTCAGAACTCAATAAATTATATCGGCCAAAATGTTCCTTCTTACCTTCATGTGCAAAGCTAAAACTTTGCGAAGCTCTGCCTTCTTGCCCTTAAAAATAAATTGAAATAGACAAATATAACTGAAAGCAACATGCTTTAATAAAGTAAGTTCAACATCTGGGTTAAGTGAATGAACACACATACCTTATAGCAGTCCTCCACATGGTGCTGTGGAGCGCCTCTCTGGTGCTGTGGAGTACTGCGCTTGCTACATCCTAAAAATAAACAAAAAAGTTTATTAGGTAAATATGGTGAAACCAAGTAAACATGAAGTGCTAAAATATTTGTTTTCAACTTCCAAATAGGTGTCCAATGATTAATAAATAAATAATTGATTGCTTAATGATTGTACCCTAATTGAAGTAGCTGTTTAATAGGATCATGATTTTGCATACCATTGCATGAATGACTGCCTGACTCAGTTCAAAAAAATTAAGAGAACACAATCATCACAGTATAACACCAAGTCAATTAAACTTCATGGGATATCAATCTGCCCAGTTAGAAAGCATAAGCAATTGTGAATCAATGTCACCTCTGTTTTGGTGCAAATGCAAGTGACAACAGGTGCACTAGAGAGGCAACAGCAAGACAACCCCCGAAAAGGGAATGGTTTTGCAGGTGGTGGCCACAGACAATTGCTCTCTCCTTATTCTTCCTGACTGATTCTGCTCTAGTTTTGCATTTTGCTAGTGTCCTTGTCACTACTGGTAGCATGAGTCGGTACCTGAAGCCCATTCAGGTTGCACAGGTAATCCAGCTCCTCCAGGATGGCACATCAATGCGTGCCGTCGCGAGAAGGTTTGCTGTGTCTCCCAGTACAGTCTCAAGAGCATAGAGGAGATATCAGGAAATGGGCCGTGACACAAGGAGAGCTGGACAGGTGTTACGCATGCAGGTACCCTGTATGTGCGTTTGTGTTTTTCCCCTCCTGCTGTTTCCCCAGGTGTCCCTTATGTTCCTGATTGTGCTCGTTGGTGTTTCCCACCTGGCAGTCATGAGTGCATCGCCTGACTGCTGAGGTGCACTGCTTTCTTCCGTGGCCAATAGGCATGGTCGAAGTGTTGCGTCCACGACTTGAACTTCCAGCTGAAATGACAAAGATGTCATGCAAGGAAGTACCTTTACAGCTGTGGTTTTCAGAGCCATTAACTAAATCATTGTGATTGAATGTAAAAAATAATATTACTCATCAAGCAAATTAGATAAACAAAATGTTAATAGGTCCCCATTATGGTGGGTGGGTGTGGGGTTTATAATAACAAAACGTACAAACAACTAATTTGTACAAAAGTAAATTCCAGTTAAATTAGAAACACTTAATAGTTTCAACATCTGTCTTTAAAATATGAATGACTGATTACTAATAACTGATAAGAAATTGTGTTGACGCTGCAAGATATGTAGTCAATGCACGCCTGCTATCGGTTTACAGGTATGTAAATGCTCAGCAGCCCTGCATCTCAGCCAATTTCACTGCACATGAAATACCTTCAACTTTCTACTGAGTAAGGTGAGTGTTTCATTTTATATTATGATAGAATGTACATGATATATTTAATAGATGTGATTTGAAGAAGCATGTATTTACTTTTATACTTGTAACTGGATAGAATAAAATCGATGAGTACAGCTAACATTAAGATTTCTGAGAACAGCTAGAAGTAGCTTACAATTGTTTCACTTTACTGGTAATAGCGTCTTTCATCAATGACAGAATTGGTAAAACGAGATTTTTCATGTTACAGCTGTTTTGGTGGGTACAGGTTATCTAACAGTTTCACTTTCTTTAGCAGACTTTTAACGAGACTGAAATGATGGCCGAGATGCCAGGATGAGAAAAATGTTGATTTTCAACATCTTTTTTATATCAACACAATTATCATATTGCAGGTACAACTCTTACATATGTTTTGGTTTTATCTTTAGAGAAGAATGTATTGTGGTTGACAGCAGTATGTTTCAGCAAATAAAACATTAATTTTATTATTATTGAAAACATAAAAGCTATTTTACTCTGTTTGCTCCACTGCAGGTTGGAACGATTTAAAAATTGAGACGTGTGCCCCTACAGGACATCTGCCCAGGCCCTTCTGCTTGTTTTTCGACTTGCTCACGCAAACAGGAAGTACTGGCCAGCAGGTATGTACAGTATATAGAGGAGTACACATTCGCCAACCAACAACCAGGATATAGTTTGGTGTCATCTGACGTACACCACAGTACTCATTAGAGTCTTTGAAGGTTTGGCAAAGTTGTCGTAAACCGATCACCGATTTTGATGCGCCGACTTGCACTGCCTTCTTCCGTGGCCTATAGGCATGGTCGAAGTGTTGCGTCCACAACTTGAACTCCCAGCTGAAATGACAAAGATGTCATGCAAGGCAGTCCCTTGTAAATGTGTTGTCACTAGAAGTAGTGCAAACAATGAACGCCTGTATTTGTTTACATGCTCAGCAGCCATGCATCTCAACTATCAAGAAACCAGGCAAGCCTAGTTCAGCCGGCCCGCAATAGAAAGTGTTGCCATCTCGAGATTCGAACCAGGATCGCCCACATGAAAGGCTGGGTCGTTAACCACTACACCACGGAGCTGTACATTTGCCAGGTGTCAGTATAGCCTCTTGTCTCTATCCTGAACAAATCCTCTTTTTCCACTGGCCGTTTTAATAGTTAATTGGCCATTCGTGAATGACATTGATACAGTTAAACTGACTAACGTTTCTTACTAACTTTACCTCCACCACAAATAGCATCTATGTATGGCGTTTGCCGCTGGCCGTTTTAACAGCGTATTAGCCAGTAATAAGCTTTACTTATTTAGCAATTGCTAGCGAGTCTGCCAAAGCTATTTCATTTCATGGCATAAGAACGTTTTTTTCTTTCATGGCAAAACAACATACTTTTTTCTTTCATTCGTGAATGACATTTATACAATAACTATCAATAAAGGCGAAGATAACTAACTTTTTCATCAAGTGAAAAGACAAGGGAATCGTGGAATCTACCAGAAATAATTAATAAATGTCGTTACTCTCAACAGATTTGAACTTAGGTCTTCCACATGAGAGGAACTGTCTTTAACCACTACGCCACGGCATTACACGTTTCAGCAGTCGCTAGACTCCATTGAGGATTGTGTTAAACTGACTAATGTTTCTTTTTAAGTTTACCTCCTCCATAGCATCTATGAACTGTATTGCTTTTGCCACTGGCTGTTTTAACAGCTTATAAGCCAGTAATAGACTTACAAGTATCTACTAACTTCCTAGGAATAATCATAAGAATTGAGCAATTGCTAGCGAGACTGAAGATGAACTTTTCCATGCCAGAAACAGTCGCAATATAACCGTATACAGTTTCAGTTAAGGCTTACTATAACGTAACTACTGTATGTTAAGCCAGCAAATGTGTTTGTCTATCCTGACCCAAAAGGCATGCACGGATGCGTACTTCGAAAATCCACCAGAAACAGTCGCAATATAACCGTAAACTGTTTAATTTCAGGCTTACTATAATGTAGATACTAACGGTTTTAGCTAGCGAAGTTTTCGTCTATACGGAATAAATCATAATGCGTCCTTCTTCGCCTGCGAGGAGATACGAACTCGGGACCTATAGTTCACAAGTCCGCTTCTCTAACCACCACGCTATTTAACGTCCGGTCGCTCGCTCACTCACTTGGTCACTCACTCAGTCACTCACTCAGTAAGAGACATTCGCTCTTCTTGGCCGGCTCCACTTACGCGGTCTGGCAAAAAAGTAACTAGTGAAAATGAAACTGACTACTAACTTTCCCAGCAAATAATTCTACCAATATCAAAAACATTAATCTTTCACCTGAGCAACGTAAGTGTGTCATATTTATTTAATGATAGAATTAAAATACACATACTTAATCGTGCCGCTATATGTATATGGTATAATAGTTTTAACAAGCTAGTTTTAGCAAGAGGTAGATGTAAGGGAAATGATGACACGGAAGTAAACAATGGTGGAATTGTCCAAACGTTACTAAAGTTACTCAAGTGACAACAGTTTGAAATAGCGAGGAGTAGGTCAGGAAATGATGAAACGGAAGTATGACTTTTAGCCAGCCGAGTTTTAGCCAGCCGAGTCTGCAGCTGGACGCTTTTGGGATAGTTGGCTATCTTTGATGAACAAAATCCAACATTTAACCAAATTTTATATTTATTAAATGATTCCCTAATTCAACAAATGAGGGAGCAAATGTTGGCTAAAAATGTTTATATACAACCACAAATCTAGTGAAATTGTCATTAGCCTATATGCACAGCATTGAAGTAAGAAATGTGTTCATGTAGAAACTCGACTGGCCACGACATTGATGCTTAGCTGTTTTTTGCTCAAGAAACGTTAGAGGAATGACCGTTCTAAAAGCAAGATGTTAAAATTGCCTTTCTAGTTAGTGTGTTGACAATACATTTTATAGGCTATTGTCCTACCTGACGCAAGGCGCATCTTTCTCTTTCGCTCTCCTCGGTCAACAACCAACAGGGCATTATAATCTTGAAGTGCACTGGCATGCCTGATTCAAAGTGAAATAGCGGAGTAACCTATTAGGGGTAAAAGTACCAGTGAAACGCTGTGCACAACTGCGGTCTAGAGTAAAAACCAAAAAGTACCGCTCCACTGTTGGCATTTTAAAACATGGAGCAAAGAATCCAGCGCGAACTAGAACGCGCAATTGCGCATAAATGGGCTGATGTCTTCTCTATTGCCACAGTTGTAAAGCGGCAAGCACACGAAGAAACACAATCACATTATATAAATGTCTGCTGTCCATAGATTAATGTAGCTAAAGGTTTTGTGACTGTACATCACATCTCATTTTCCCTTACACAGTTGATTTGCCTCTAGGTGTGAATCTGGGCAGGTGAGTGATCGGCAAATTAGTTTAATTACCAGTGGAAAAATAAAAAATAAAAAACTCACAATAACCTGGTTGAATATGTTTGCACACATCTTGCATGGCACATCTTGACGTGGCAATATTTGCCCACTCTTCTTTGCAAAAGCGCTCCAAATCTGTCAGATTGCGAGGACATCTCCTGTGCACAGCCCTCTTCAGATCACCCCACAGATGTTCAATTGGATTCAGGTCTGGGCTCTGGCTGGGCCATTCCAAAACGTTAATCTTCTTCTGGTGAAGCCATGCTTTTGTG